>JABUQX010074099.1:30000-31208 GCA_015478945.1 Trachelipus rathkii | reverse complement strand
GAATAATATATATATATATTATATATTATAATATATTATATATATATATATATTATATATATATATATATAATATATATATATATTATATATAATATATTATATAATATATATATATATATATATATAATATATTATATTATATAATATATAATATATACATATATATATAAATATAATATAATATATATTTATATATATAATATATAATATATATATAATATATTATATATTATATATATATAATATATATATATATATTGTTATAATTATTTATATATAATAATATATTTATTATATATATATAATGTATATATAATGATATATTATATATATATATACTATATAATATATATATATATATAATATATATATTATATATATATATATATATATTATATAATATATATATATTATTAATATATAATATAATTATAAAGTAGGAGCCAAGCTTTAGAAATTAGATTGGTAGATGTTTTAGACCTGTAGGGGCCCTAGACACCCACCTTTCTGGGACCCTCAGACATGTCTATTGGGATTGATGTCTTTATAATTATATAACTATATATATATATATAATATATATATATATAATATATATATATATTATATATATATTACTTAATATATATATATATATATTAATATAATATAATATATATATATATATATATTATATATTATTCGTTTCAGACAGGTGTATTTTCCATGTCTGTATGTAATGACACCATCGATTTGGTCACACGAATTTGTTTTTAAAGTAAAACTTAGGTCCCCAAAATCTTTATCAAATATAATACCATTATGGATAGCGAATAAACGTTGACATTAACAAAATTCTCCAATGAAGCTAACCATGACCAACGTTTCTAACATAATTTTCTAACATAGCTAGATTTTTCAGATTGAGATATTAATAAAAGTCATTATTTTTATGTTTAGTACGTAAACATATTCAGTAAAAACACGTTTTTTCTTGACCCTAAGGGCTTTAAAGCAGCGTCGGGGGCAAATAGCCCCCTGCATAGGTCCATCACACCTCTCTCTCCGCCCATGCTTTACTGCTTTTTATAGCTTTACGTTCTGTTTGTGCACCATTTGCATGAAAATAACAGTAATAATAATTTAAAGTAATTCGTTATACCTAACAGCCAAGAAAACTTATAACCAGAAGTAAAATATGCTATCCGATTTACTTAATGTTATGTA
>JABUQX010074099.1:20000-22500 GCA_015478945.1 Trachelipus rathkii | reverse complement strand
TTATATATATATATATATATATATATATATAAATATTATATATATTGTAAGATACATTATATATATATATACTATATATATATATATACTATTATATATATATAATATATATATTTATATATATATTATATATATATATATATATATATATATAATATATATATATATATATATATATATATATATATATATACTATATATATTCATATATTTTCTCTCCTATAACATCTCAAGTAGAAAATATTTCAACGTCTGCGTAGTAATATTGCGACTGTTTCGCGCGACTCAGACCCGGGTCTGGAGCCAGACTTCCAGTCCGGCTCCGACTCAGGCTCCTGAACCAGAGCATCCGATGACTCATCTTCTTCTTCAGCTATCTATGTTTTGGGAACTTTGTACTTATAACTCTTATCAAACAATCCTTCACTGTGATTGGGCTTAACGGACCAATCACAGTCGGGGATGTCATTCACTGATACGAATTAAGATTAGTTTTAATCTAGCTTTAGTGATTCGAAGTTGTTTCAGTGAAAACTTTTCATTGGAAAGTTGCTAATAAAGTCCGTGTTTTAAAGCTTAGTGAAAATATAAAATGTATACGATTGAATAGAGTTGGGGTGATATATTTAATAGTAATAAAAATCACTCTGTGTTCTACTATAACTACTACTACTACTACTACTACTTACTACTACTACTACTACTACTACTACTACTACTACTACTACTATTACTACTATACTACTCTCCCATTACTACTATTTCGCTACTACTACTATTTTTACTGCTACTTACTACGACTACTGGCTACTACTACTGCTACTGCTACAACTACTACTTACTATACTACGTACACTAGCGCTACAACTGTTATACGGACTCTGTATCCATTCTAGCTTAATGTTTGATGTAACATACATTAAGTAAATCGATAGCATCTTTTACTTCTGGTTCCAGTATTCTGCTGTTAGGTAGTAAGAATCTTTATTATTATTACTGTTATTTTCATGAAAATGGGTGCACAAACAGTACGTATAGCTATAAAGCAGTAAAGCATGGGTCGGAGAGAGAGGGTGTGATGGACCCATGCAGGGGGGCTATTTGCCCCGACTGCCTTAAGCCCTTAGAGCAGGGGTTCCCAAACTTTTTTCACCGCGGCACCCTTGTTGTGCTAAAAAAATCGCCGCACACCTACTCTTAAATTGGTTTGACCACTTAGTCTTACGTCCTAAGAAATCAAGAAAAACAATGCAAATTTAATGCTCATTTACCTTTAATGTGAAGAATGAAACTGTTTTAATGAATAATGAAACTGTTTTAATGAATTTTTCATTATTTTCTTTAAGTTTATGGGAAGTTTTGTCAATTTTAGCCTTAAATCACTTGACGCTGAAAGTTTACTCCTATATCTGTTTTTTTATGTAAGCATACGTTGAGAATGCAGATTCACATAGATAAGTGAAATTAAAACGCACAAGTCTTTTTAATGCGATCTTGCCAACTGCATTGTTTTCTGCATACACTTGCATCAGAACTCTTCTTGGGCCCCCTCGTGGTTATTTTAAGTTTCAAAGCGTCTTCACTGGTGTCAGCAGAATTCCTGAAAAGCTTTCATTTTGGTCATTCCCAGTAGGTTTACGTTTTCGGGTCGCACGGAAAACAGGTTTGTCATTCCAGCTGTAGACATCCTCAGAATCAATATCGGGAAAATATTCAACAATGGTTTTTTCCAAACCTTCCAAGTGGGCAGTAATAATTTCGAGAATTCGGTTGAAGATGGATCTCATTTGTTTTGACAAATTCCTGCAACCGAGGAAAGTTGGAGATGTCTCTGCTCTTAACACACGCTTCAAAAAATAAAAAAATTTTGCGCTGCCCAAGTCTTTTATTCTGTCTAATTGTGCTCCTCCCTTCCCTTGAAGAGATGTGGTGGTTTCATTTAGTTTTTCGAATATTTCGGAAAGGCATCCCAATTTAAGCAGCAAATCGACATCAGTTAATTTTTGAATAAAAGACTGCTCTGTAAATGTGACCACCAATAATGCATCGTTTAGTTCAAACAGTCTGGCTAAAATCTTTCCACTTGAAAGCCACCGCACTTCTGTGTGCAGCAAGAGGTGGAAGTGACCCATACCCATATCTTCGGCGGTAAGTTTTAAAAGGCGTGCTTGAAGCGGGCGGCTCTTAACATGATCAATTATCTTCACAGCATCATCCAGCACGACTTTTAAATCTTGTGGCATCTTTCCTGTTGCCAGGGAATGCCGATGTATGACACAGTGGCTGCTGGTGGCGTTTTCTGCCACTTGTTTCATCCTAGACACCGCTCCCTTCGTTTTTCCAACCATTGCGGCCGCTCCATCACTACAAATATCCACACACTTGCTGCATTCCAAACCATTTTCCTATACAAATTTGTCGATAGCATTGAAAATTTCGGTAGCCAGTGGCTGAAGTCTCAGGCACTTTCGCTCATCAAAGTTCCTCTTCTATTGCATTG
>JABUQX010074098.1:12500-16341 GCA_015478945.1 Trachelipus rathkii | reverse complement strand
GCTAACGTAACAACGTTTTTACATAATAAAGCTAACATAACATAACTGAACTAGAATATAATGTACAACGACAAAACCTAACACACCATACGTACGAATAAACTATTAACATTAAAAAACTTCCGCACTTAACAACAGTAAAGTACCTACACTTCGTACAAAACGTAACCTGTTCAAACTTTTTCAACATTCTTCTTAACATATCAATGTTTAATTTACATTAACATCGTAATATTAACAAAAATTTAGCGCATAACCCTGCCTAATCATCATACTGACAACGAAATAATGCTAACGTACCGAATTTTTTTTACATCAACTTCGTAATATTAAACAAAAATTCGATCATAACATTCGTGCTAAATATCATAGTCCCCGACGAATAATTGCAAAGACAACAAAGTTTTACCCAAACAACGTAAAAATAACAAAATTTTATCCTTGACATAACCATAAAAATAAGTCTTGAATAAAAATATCACAAAAAAGAAGCGATAGTTACTGATTTTAAAGCAGTAATATCAGTAAATCAGTAGATCAAACCATCCATCCCAGCCAGTCCCCTACCCAACTCATTCGCCTATGATCTATTGAGACTATTGATCCGTCATATTTCGAGTATCATTTTGGATAAACATAAAAATAAGTCTTTATATACAGACCTACGAAATATTTGCTCGCGCAACAAGGTTAAGCATCCAATAAAGCTAACATATATAACCTTGAACTAAGATTATAATGTACAAATTGCAAACCTAACATATCTAGCGTATGAATAATCCGCTAACATCCTGATAATTCCCTACTTATCAAAGGTAAAGTAGCTAACAGGTCATAAAATACTCGATATGTTTCCACTTTTCCCGCATAATCAGCAACAGGTTAAAGACTGATATCTAACAAAAATCCTTAAAAAAGTGACCAACCTATTCAAAGATACCAGCATCGTTTGAACTATGAATTGACAGTATCTTCATCAAAGTGTCACTCGTCTCGAGTATAACAACAGTTGAACTATGAATAAACGTAGAAAACATTAGCAAAATTCTCGGGTAAACCTAGCATTACTCAACGAAATCTTAAACCTAGGCTCACGTTCTACACATCATGCTTTTTACAGTTAACACAGAAATCTTACAAAACCATCATTTCTCTAACCAAATCAGTGTTAATTTCACACAGTCATAGTAATATTTAACATAACGTACCTAACTTACGAATAAACAGCTTTCATTAACCAAGAGTATCTATAGCAACACATCACACTCCGAGAGAAAACCTAATGGGATGCGGCCCTTGAAAGGGTGTGAATCCTGAGAGGGGGGATCACCCCGAAGGGGTGTAAGCGTTTTTGGCCCCCCCTTTCCCAAGGTGGGGCCCCCCCCGAAAAAAAGGGGCTGGAAAAAAAAAGGGTCCCTTACCACTCCTTCGAAGGGGTAATGCCCGCTTACACCCCTTCGGGTTGAGCCCCCCTCGAGACATATGCTTGAAAAAGTGTGAATGGTTACGTTTGTACGCTGTGTTAGGTACTTTAGTGTTGGTTAAGTATGGAACTTTGTTAATGTAGTAGTTTATTCGTGGTAAGGTGTGTTAGGGTTTGTCATTGTGCATTATACTCTTAGTTCTGGTAGTGCTATGTTAGCTTTATTAATGTGAAGACAATGTTACGTTAGCGTATATTCGTTGGTTAGTATATAAAGAACTTATTTTTGTACTATATTTATCCGAAAGGTACTCGATATGTGACCTGAAACAATAGATCGAAATAAAAGGTCATGGACGGGATGGGTAGGGAGGGGCGGGAGGGGACGGGTGGTTTGGTACTGATTTACTGATTTTACTGCTTTAAATTCGGTAAACTATAACACTTTACTATGATATTTTATTCAAAGAACTTATTTTATGTTACGTTTGGATAAAAAACTTGTAGTTTTTATGTTAGTTTGGATAAACTTTGTTATGTTTGCAACTATTTGCTGGGGATTATGATATTTAGGTAAGGCTATGATAAATATTACTATGATAATGTAAAAACTTTGTTACGTTAGCCTATAGTCGTTGGTCTGTATGATAATCGGTCAAGGTTATGATGCATTTTTGCTAAATGTTACTGTGTCTTTGTAAGATTAACGTTAATATGTTAGAGATATGCTTGAAAAAGTAAGAATAGGTTACGCTTTGAATGCAATGTTAGTACTTTACTGGTGTTAAGTGTGAGATTTTGTTAATGTTAACAGTTTATTCGTGTGTAAGTTGTGTTAGGTTTGTCTTTGTACATTATTTTCTTAGTTCATGTTACGCTATGTTAGCTTTATTGATGATGAAACTTTATTACGTTAGAGTATATTCGTTGATCAGTATGATAATCGGCCAAGGTTATGATAAATTTTTTGCTAAATGTTACTGTGTCAGTGTAAGATTAACGTTAATTTGTTAGAGCAGTGATTCCCAACCTTTTGTAATTCACGGCACCCTATTTAAGGCTGTGGAATTTTTGAGGCACACTTGTTATAATAACAATAATAATAATAATAATAATAATAATAATAATAATAATAATAATAATAATAATAATAATAATAATAATAATAATAATAATAATAATAATAATAATAATAATAATAATAATAAAAAAATAATAATATAATAATAATAATACATTTTAAATTTACAATATCTCTAAAACATACCTGTTAAAATTTGAAAGCTGGAGTTTGCGGTTTAGAATCGATTAATGGAAAATTTGTGCTTGATGCTTGGAGCACAAATATTGTATGTTAGGTCTGTTGTTTGATAACGCAACAGGCATATTTTCCTGAAGATTCAACAATCTATTTCTTGTTTTGCATTTTATTGTGACCATTGCAGATAAAGCTTGTTCACAAAAGTATGATGTTGAAAATGGCAAAAGGAAACTTGTGGCTTTTTCTACTAGGTTAGGATACTCCTTTTGTATGCTAAGCCAAAAATCAGCCGCTGATAAGTCAGTTTTCTCAAGTTTAATTTTCAGTAAAGAATCAGCGCAGAGATCATTAAATTCGTCTCTTTCAGTAGCTGTGAAATTTAGATCTTCAGCAATATCTGCCTTGTGAAATGGGGAAATAATCCACTCAATATTTTTAACGGAAAGAGAAGGAAAGTACTTATCTACTGCATCTTGCAATTTTGATAAATGATCAAGAATGAGGTCTTGTAGCTTTTCCTCGCCATTACATTTCGAAAATTTTAAAAGGGATGGAAAATTTGAAAAATCACTTTTCTCAATAGCAGACTTCCAAGAAGCTACCTTTCTCATGAAACCTTTCATTTCAGTATTTGAAGAAACTGTTGTATTTAATACATTTAGTTTACTTAATATATCTGACAGATATGACAGCTGTAAACACCAATCATCATTTTGCAGCATCTAGGTAAATGCATCATGTTTCTCTTTCTCAAAAAAGACTTTTAGTTCTTCTTTTAGTGTAAGAACGCGGTTCAGTACTCTACCACGAGATAATAATGAGATATAAGGTGCATCCATTTCACAACATTTTTTTAAAGTCTTCACTTCAAAGGTCGCGATTTAATGTAATTTATCATCTTCACAAACCTGATTTATAACTTCAGCGTACTGCAACCACAACTTTTCCATACTAGTGCTTCTCTGTGCAGAAAGCAGTGAGTTATTTTCAATAAATCCTTTATGCTTTCCTGTCATTGATGGCGCACCATCAGTACATATTTAACAACAGTCGTTCCATGAAAGACCATGGTTATTGAGATAGGAAGAGACGGAAGCGAAAATATCGGCGCCGGTACTAGTTGTTTCCAACTCTTTGGAAAACAAAAGATGTTCCAC
>JABUQX010074097.1:7500-21572 GCA_015478945.1 Trachelipus rathkii | reverse complement strand
TTAAATACTTTTTTCAGATTCAACGTTTCATGCTGATTTATATATTAATTCATTCCCAATATATTATAATCAACATCTTTCAAAACAAAAACGAATCTTTTCTATTATTATATTATAATTTACTATATTTTCTATATATATTAAACAGCTTTTACCATTACATTACATATTCATATGGATATTAATGTATATTAATTTATTTAAAAAAAAACATTCAGATCACTTTTCTCTGACAAGTTGCAATTTCATTGGGCCGTTATATATATTATATATATGTATTAATATATTATATAATATATATTATATTATTAGTTATATATTGATGTATATATTTTTATACTATATTATATATATATGATTGATTTAAATAATGTAAAGTGAAATTATGTAACTAGATATTTGTAAACACCAAATTTTACTGAATCTTAAATTAAATCGGATGACCCTTTTAGAAATCCAGAAAGCAAAAAAAAAAGTCTCCATAGGGACTGAAAACTTTCAGAACGAATAAAGATTGAATGTAGTAATAGTATAGGGTAAAGTTAAAACGAAATAGACCCGGCTCGGAGAAAAAAATTTAAAAAAAAGCTTCCTTTAAAATTAAGTGCAAATATTTAGGATTTTCGTTAATCACAAAATTCGACTGCCGCATAGAAGCTCCAAAATATATTTATTAAAATATTAGAACATTAATTCTTAATTTCATTCCCAGTATAAAACAAAATTAAAACAAGGTTTCCTATCATTCTACAAAAAAATAAAACAATAAAAATAACTCACAAAAAACTGGTCATATAACGAAGAAGATAGTATGGGCCCCTTTTTCGTGAAGCGACCCACATACCTACCTAAAAACTAAAAATATATATTATATTTATATATATATATATATATATATATATATATATAATATATATATATTTATATATATATATATATATATATATATTATATATATATATATCTCTCCTTTCTTTCTTTCTTCATCTTCTTCTATTTCCCAAGAATGGGAGTAAGGTGCGTAACGAGCATCGAAAAGAAAAGCAGTTAGAAGAACATGACAAAGTCCGACAAAGAAAGCCGCAGCGCCTTACCGCCCCCTCAGTACATTAATTAGCGAGAACTCATCGCAGTCAGAAATCGCACCTAAAGCTTAATGCGACGGACCCTCCCTATGGTAGATCGTCAGTGTTAGGGTTCATCCCTTGGCTCAGGTGGGCACAAACCATACCCCCTCACATCCCTCGCCATTCACTCCTGTTTATACACCTTTCTTCTTGCCTCTACGAAACTCACTATTTCTCTACTTCAGACATTCGTTCACCGACTCAATCCACGTTTTCTTCGGTCTCCAGCCGGTAGACTCCCAAAACACACTTTCCACTATACATCCGCCTTAACACCGAGTATCAATTCATCCTTTCACATGACGCAACATCTCAACATCTTTCATTTATTCCTCTATTTACCTTTCTCGCACACGTGACAGCTCTCTCTATACGTCATTCCTCATTTTTATTTAATTCTTCTCACATCAAAGACGCCTAAGATTGTCCCTTTGAACACATTGAACTTTAGATCGCTATACTTCTTATTCAGACCATAGTCTCACTACCAAACATAACACTGGTAACACATACCCTCATGTAAGACTCTAGCGCCTCAAGACTTAAGTCCTTTACATTCACGAACGATTTTAATTGCACCAGCCCACCTTCTGCCATTCACAACTTTCCTACTACCCTCTCCATCATCCGTTCCCTTTCATCGCAACGCATACCTAAATATTTAAACCTCAGACACTTGCTCCAGCTGCTCACCATCTAACATAACTTCACATGAGGACTGTCCTCACTCCAACCATAATCTTCCTCTTATCTACGTTATTTCAAAAACTCTCTTTACATCCCTGCAAATCTCAGCCATCCTGCAACTCTTTCAGATCGCCACGCAAGACAAATCATCGCATATTAATAGGTAGGGGCACCCTCCACTCCATCTCCATTCTCATCATTCTACACCATTTCCTGCATCCCACTCGAATTCTTTCAATAACGCCCATCCATATAAAATTGAATAACCAAGGAGGAAAATAAAACAACCTGTCTCACTCCGCTACTAATACTAAACCAATCACGATTGACACCATTTATTCTTAACACGCTTCACTATCGTCATACATACTTTTGATCCATTCAGAAGCCTACACACCACACATATATCACTAAATACCTGCCATAAAGCTTCCCTTTAACTCCGCCGCCGCCGCGCCCGGCCTCCCCCCCCCTCTTTTTGACATCCATTTTTTGCCCGCCGCTCGCGACACCGGGGGGGGGGAGGTGCCCCCCCCCCCCCCCTGTAAATCCATAAAACTAAATATAATTTAATTCTTTCTCCCTCATTTTTCTTAATCATTTGTTTCAATGTAAAGATTTGATGCCCCCCTCTGCCACTCTAACGCACCTTGTTCTCAGCCAATCGAGTGCTCAGTCACTTCGCGCACTCTTTTCGACAAATCGCAGCATATACCTTCCGCTACAACATCAATTCACTTTTATTCCTATAATTTCTACAGTTCCCTTTTCTTTTCCTTACTCTTATACATGGATACTTTCACTGCTCCTCCAATCCCTTGGAACTATGCCTCCATAAACGCTTTATTACACAACTTCCAATCCAATCATCACATTCTCGCTCTATTTGTTTAGTTTTCATAGTAATTTTCATACTTACCTGCAGATTTTCCATTCTTCAACTTTCTGACCCTACCCATTACTCTCCTCTTATAAACTCATCCCCAAATACATATTCCTTCTTGCACCATAAACCCACACATTCACTGACACCTCATCATTACTGTTAATATGTGCAGATTTTCTCGAAGTGTTCTTTCCACACTTCCTCACATGCCATTTCATCAGTTACAAAGCACCATCCTATTCATTATTCCCTGAAGAAGGTTCCCTTGATTCTCATTCTTAGCCTTTCGCGTTTTTTTTCTTCCAGAAGAGCTTCCTATTTCCTTGTATGGTCGCTCATTCATCCTCATGAAACAATCATGTAACTTATGTACTGTTGCGTATTGAATTTTATAATCATATTCGAAATTGATGAAATTTTATTTTTTTGAAAAATTTGATATTTTAAAAGGGGATGAGAAATTTAATTTTTTAGTTTCAAAATTTTCATCTGGTATTCTCCATATTCATTCAAATTAGAATTACTTATTATTTTAATAAATGATCCATGCTTTTAGGCAAACACGTAAGAAATGTACATATTCAGAAGAAGGAAAAAAGTATCTTTTTGAATAAGTGGATTAACTGTTCACACTGTAAATCTTCTTCGGTCTTTTCACACACGCAGTCAAATTTTAACTTTCAAAATTTTACCTTGTTTAAAAGCCGAAGAAAATTCTACTAATGCTATGTTTGTAATTTTCAAGATAAAAAAATAATAATAATTAGTTGGGAAAATTTAGAGAACAGTTGGAGATATTCAGTAAATGATATTGAAACACTTTAAAAAAAAAGAAAAACAAATAATTTCGGTTTAATTTAAAAATAATAATTATAATTAAATTCTATTGTTATTAACTAAATTACCTCAACTATGCCTTTCTACTTTTTTTTAAATCATATTTTATGATATTTGTCATACAGGTACAAATAAACGTGATAAATAAATCTTAAACAATAATTTTTTCATTGCTTTTTTATGAGAAAGAAATAAAAATCAAAAATCAGATTTAAAAAACTTTCACTGTTTGATACATTGTTTTATTTTCAGGCATATGCACATGTGACTGGTGTATTCACTAAGGGAATGTTGGCTATGTTAAAGGAACTAAAGCTTGAACACTTTGGGAGACATCATAGCGGCATAGGTAATATATCTTCTTCTTCATCTACCTTTTATCCCCAAGACTGGGGGTAAGGTGCGTACATGCATCGGAAAAGAAAAGCAGTAGAAGATTATGACAAAAGTCGAAAAGAAAGCCTAGCATTACCGCCCCCTCTGTACCATTAATTAGTAAGAACTCGTCGCAGTCAGAAAATCCACCCTAGAGCTTCACGGGACCGCGACGGATCCTCACTATGGCAAATCGTCAATGTGTGGGTCATCCCCTGGCCCCAGGTGGGCCACAACCATGTACCCTCACAAAAACCCCCGCCTTTCTCTCCTATCATGCACCTTTCTTCTCGCCTCTGCCAAACTCACATTTCTCTCCTGCAGACATTCCTTTACTGACTCAATCCACTTTTCTTCGGTCTCCCAGCCGGTCGGTTCCCAACACACTCACCACTATACATCCGCTTAACACCGACTATCATTCATCCTTTTCCACTATGACCAAACCTTCTCGACAACTGTCATTGTTTCTCTCTTTTACCCCTTTTCTTCACACCACACAACTCTCTAATACGTTTCATTCCTCATTATCAAATTCTTCTCACACTAGCACCCCCTAAGATTGTCCATCTGAACACATTGAACTTTTAGATCTATACCTCTTATGCCAGACCATAGTCTCACTACTAAACATTAACACAAGGTAGCAACATACCCTCATGTAAAGACCCTAGCGCACTTCAAAATTAGTCCGTTTACATCCACCCAACGATTTATTGCACAGCCACCTTCCTACATTTCACAACTTCCTACTACACTCTGCATCAACCGTTCCCTTTCATCCAACATATATCCTAAATATTTAAAACTCCAGACACTTGTTCCAGTGCTCACCATTTAACATAGCTTCACACCGCAGATACCTCTCACTCACAATCATAACCTTACTCTTATCTACGTTTTCTTTTAAACCCTTATTTTACACAACCTGCTAAATCTCTCTTAACCAATCCTCTCAAACTCTCTTTAGATTCACACACAAAACCAAATCATCCGCATATAATAAGTAGGGCACCTCCACTCTTCTCCATTCTAACACCATTATTCTAACACCATTGCCTTCCACCCCCACCTTCTAATTCTTTCATAACCCCATCCATTTACTAATTAAATAACCAAGGAGACATAACACATCCCTGCCTCACTCCGCTATTAATATTAACCAATTCACTTTTTGACACCATTTATTCTTACACACGCTTCACTATCGTCATACAATACTTTTGATTCCATTCAGAAGCTTACACCAACACCATAGTATCCACTAATTAACACCTCCCATAAAGCTTCCCTATTAACTCTGATTCATACGCCTGTTGCAAAATCATAAAACCTAATACAATTTTTTCTTCAATTCTTTCTTCTCCCTCATTTTCTCAGTTATTGTTGTTTCAATGTAAAGATTTTGATCCACACATCCTCTACCACTCCTAAAACGCACCTTGTTCTTCACTTAAATCAGTCCTTCAGTCACTCGACGCACTCTTTCACCAAAATACCTCATATAATTTTCCCTACATACACTCAGTACTAATCCCTTATAATTCTACAGTCCCCATCTCCCTTACCTTATATAAGGGCACTATCACTGCTCTCCTTCCAATCCCTCGAACTATACCCTCTATAAAAGCTTTGATTACACAACTTCCAAATCCAATCAAACACCACTCCCCTCCGTTCTTGATCAGTTCACCAGTATTTCATCATACCTGCAGATTTACCATTCTTCAACTTTCTCACTCTACCCATTAACCTCCTCCTTGCTAATGACCTCATCCCCCCCCCCCAAAAAAAAAAAAAAAAAAAAAAAAAAAATAATATATATATAATATATATATATATATATATATATATATATATAATATTATATATATATATATATAAAATATATATATATATATATATATATATATATAGTATATATATTAATATATATATATATTATATAATATATATATTATATATGAATATAAACTATATATATATATATATATATATATATATATATATATAACTTCCTTTTAACGTGCTTTATCCCCTTCTCAGAGTGTAACACGGGGAGACTACAGGAAATCGAACTTTAAGGCCGGCTTTCCCAAAGCAGTCGCCGCCGTGTTCGCAGCCGAGTTTTAATTCTTGCCCCCAGGAAGATAAAACTCAGGCTGCTACGCGGAGGATCGAACCATCGTCCTCTCGCATGAGAGACGGCGAGTCAACCTTCTATGCCACGAGGCGTTCTTAGCAAGGTGCCCTTCACTCATTTTCATTCTCCATTAGTGTAACACCTTCCACGCCACCCCTACCTTTAATTCTTTCATCACCCCATTCATATACATATTAAATAGTCATGGAGACGTAGCACATCTCTGCTTCACTTCACTATTAATATTCAACCATTCACTTTCCACTCCATTTATTCTTAAACATGCTTCACCATCGACATACATACTTTTGGGTTTAATTCAGAAGCCTACCATTAACACCTACCACAGAGATTCCCTATTAATCCTGTCAGACGCCTGTTGCAAGTCCATAAAACCTAAATACAATTTGTTCTTCTTCTTCTCTTATTTTCTCATTCATTTGCTTTATTGTTAAAGTTTGATCTACACATCCTCTACCATTTCTAAATGTACCTTGTTCTTCAACAATCAGCTCCTCAGTCACTCGACACACTCTTTCAACCAAAGAGCAGCATATATCTTCCTTACAACACTCGATAAACTAGTTCCCCTTATCTCCTATACTCTTATATAAGGGTACTATTACTGCTCCTCCAATCCTTCGGAACTATACCCTCCATAAGCGCTTTGTTACACAGCTTACATATCCAGTCAATCACAATTTCGCTTTCATTCTTAATCATTTCACCAGTAATTCCATATGTACCTACCGATTTACCATTCTTCAACTTTCTTACTCTACCTATTACCTCATCCCCAAAATACCTACTTCTTCGTACACTATCAAACCCACATACATTCACCTCTTCATTACTTCCAATGTTATGCAGATTTTCGAGGTGTTCCCTCCACACACTCCTCACTTCCATTCCATTGGTTACGAAAGCACCATCCCTATTCATTATTCTATGAAGTTTCCCTTTATTCTCATCCTTAACCTATTGTACTTCTTTCCAGAAGAGCTTCCTATCTCCCTTGTAAGTGCCCATTCGTCCTCCTTCCAAACTGTCTATTTACCTCTCCCTTCCCCCCCCTCCTACGTATGCAAATTTTAGTCTTTCTTTTTTACCTCATATATTTCCATGCACCTTTCGAAATTTTATCATTGCACTACTTCATTCCACCGCTCACTATTGACATTCTTACTTCCTACTTTAGCACACCCATATATTTCTCGCACTACTAATAAACGCTTCCTTCATTTGCGTCCAAATTTTTTCAGTTTCGACTTGTTTACGTTCAATTGATTTATTTGCAAGTGGTCTCGCATTCTTTTCCTTATAACCTTGTTCACTTAACTTCTCACTCTTAATTCTTCTCACTTTGCAGTATTATTCGTTCGTAGAATATAATGCGACATTAAATATTAGGTTTTGTACTGCATCTCTAAAATCTTTAGGGTGAAAACAATTGTAGAGATAAGGACTTCGGAAACAGAGTCCCAAGGTGTTGGATGAAGCTGGAGCAGGAGAAAAATAATAATTTTTTTTTGTCGTGACAAAGGCAGAGTTGATTTTTATTTTAATTATAAATTAAAGGAGTTAGTTCAGAACCGAAACCATGTGATTTTGAGTTGATGGAACTCGAACTGGAACAAGCCCCCCAAAAAACTGCTAGTTCCAAAGCCCTTGTAAAGATGCACAAAATTTGGCTTTAGACTTTTTTCAGACAAATAAATTTTGCTTTCATATGAATTAGGCTATGTACATTTAATATTCTAAAAACATTATTTTACGGTTATGTTCATTTTACTTTTGGATATTATACTATTAGATAACTAGTGGACTGGTAAATGTCTGCTACTTTTTAAGCTTTATCTTTTCTCTTTATCTATCTTCTTTCTTTTATTATATGCGGATGATTTGGTTTTGTTTGGCAAATCTGAAGAGAGCTTGAGAGGATTGGTAGAAAGATTTGGCAGGGTGTGTAAAAGGAGGGGGTTTGAAAGCAAACGTAGATAAGAGTAAGGTTATGGTTGTGATTGAGGACAGTCTTCGGTGTAAAGTTATGTTTGATGGTGAGCAGCTAGAACAAGTGTCTGAGTTTAAATAATTAGGATATATGTTGGATGAAAAGGGAACGGATGATGCAGAGTGTAGTAGGAAAGTTGTGAATGGCAGGATGGTGGCTGGTGCAATTAAATCGCTGGTGGATGTGAAAGGACTAAGTCTTGAGTGCGCTAGGGTCTTACATGAGGGTATGTTGTTACCTGTGTTATTGTATAGTAGTGAGAGTATGGTCTGGAATAAGAGGTATAAATCTAAAGTTCAATGTGTTCAGATGGACATTCTTGGGGCGTGTTAGGTGTGAGAAGAATTGATAAAATGAGGAATGAACGTATTAGAGTTGTGTGGTGTGAAGAAAGGGGTAAATGAGAGAATAAATGAAAGTTCGTTGAGATGGTTTGGTCATGTGGAAAGGATGGACGATAGGTTAAGCGGATGTATAGTGGTGAGTGTACTGGGAATTGACAAGCTGGGAGACCGAAGGAAAAGTGGATTAAGTCAGTAAAGGAATGCATGAAGGAGAGAAATGTGTTTGTCATAGGCGAAAAGAAAGGTGCATAATAGGAGTAAATGGCGGGGTTTTGTGAGGGGGGTATGGTTGTGGCCCCTGGGCCAAGGAAGGAATCGCACATTGACGAGATAACATAGTGAGGGTCCGTCGCGGTCCCGTGAAGCTCTAGGGTGGATTTTCTGACTGCGACGAGTTCTCACTAAAAGGTATAAAGGGGGCGGTAAGGCTGTGCTCTCTTTTCGACTTGTCATATTCTTCTACTACTTTTCTATTTCTATTTCTATTTCTTGGGGAAAGAAGGTGGGTGATTATGATCTTTCCAAACAAATGCTTAGAGAGCGATAATTCTTGACACTTTTCACCATGTAAGTTATGTTGCGATACCTGCGTTGTTGCCAAGAGTATCACTGTTGTAGTGTTGCAAAACCATATATTATTAGCTATCAGTGAACTTTGGAAGCGGCTGTCAGAAAGTAACCTTATATCATCGTATGTACGTGGGATAAGAATGAAATTTGTGGCACATAATTTTGGTTTTCTTTAATCAAATAATTTAATAAATGGTAAAACAGAAATCTTTCTCTAAACTGAACATTAAATATAAAGGTTAATAAAAAAAAAAAAAAAAGAGTTTTCTCCAAATTAAACTATGTTTAATTTGTTGTTATTGTTAAACTAAGTTTAATTTGTTATTATTATTAAAATTGCTTTCAGAGGTAAATGCTAAATGAAAGCAGTTATATATATATTTTTTATATTTAAAATGAATTTACCGTATTTAGTAGTATATAAGGTATGATGATTAAGTTTTTCTTAATAGTTATTATTGTTTTTAAATGTTGCTATTTTTATTTTATTTTTCAGATGATTGTGTTAACATAGCAAATATTTTAAAAGCTTTAAACGATATGGGCTGTGTATTTAGACCGACAGCTGGGGACGGTAGACATGGACCACCACCACCTCCTCAGTTGGCTAGCTATGCTGGTAGCTCTCATTCAGTTAATTCTACCAAAACTTGTAATTATGATCCTCCTGAGAAAAATTCTTTATATCCCTCTCTGAATTCACGTGATTTACCTGTTGATGGTGCTGTAGGATCATCATCCTTGTACGAGCCATATGATGATTTTGATGGTGACAAAAGTTTATCCGAACAGGCTCAGGCTACGGCTCTACCGGAAAAAAGTGGGCAACCAGGGCAGCCTGATTTCCAGGCAATAATTTTGGATCTGAAAGAAAATTTGTTTTCAAAGCGATTTAAACCTCGTGATCAAGAAGAGCTTCAAACGCTTTGCGTCTCGGGGAAATATCTTCATCTTATGGAACCAGAGGATCGACGTCTTGTGGAATCACGTCTCAGATATTTTTACATTATACTTGTTCATGGCCGAAAAGTTGCAGAAAAGGATTCGAAAACCCTGTCCACGGAGACCGTTGGCATTAATGTTGACCCAAGTTTACTTCATCACTCTCATCGTCGCAAGGACAAAATATCTAGCAAGCACCATCATCATCACAAATCTCACAAACACTCAAAATCTGATGATCTCTTTTAAACACTAGTGTTGAGGGCTAGGTATGTGTATATCCAAAGGAGAGTACCTATTACCTTAATATATAGTTCTCTACTATATTTTTTCTTTTTTACTCATATTTTGTACTATATGTAGAGCTAAATTTATAGTACTTTATTAAATAATTAAGGTAAATGACAGGAAAGTTTATGAGCAGTTCTTTCATTATAAATTTGAATTGTATTGAAATTCAATATTAAATTCAAAAATTGTAAAGTAAAACTTTAATTTTCCTCTGCAATGATTTAAGACCATACTTTTGATGTTGCTCATATTTTTATTCAGTTAGATGGGGTTTAGACCTTTAAGTTAGACTGATGTTATCTTTAAACTTCAGTGTCTGATATTGGACTATAAAATAGGTATTTTCCAAAAGAAATTTATTGTTTTCTTAACATTCTTTAACCCCTCATACGATAATGACAATTACTACTACTATAAGTAATTTCACAGAAAATTACAATAATTATTAATCCATATTCAGTATAGTCTTCATCTATTATTATAGGATAGCTTATTTAAATGACTTTTCCTTAAACTCGTAACAACCTATGGAAAATATTTGCTTAAAAATTAGTCTCAATATTATTGCAATTTTTTTTTTTTTTTTTGTATATTTAATATATTTCCAAGTTAACAGATTTTATAAGAAACTGATTAGTAATTTTGCAGTTCTAGGATTTGTATCCTGGACGTTCATTAAACTTGTATATACACAAAAAAGAAAAAAACAATTTTTATTTTTGTAATAGCGGAATGATTATTAATAAGACCAATATTTTTTTTTTACTTTTTTAAATAGATTTGTTAGAAATTCCTGTTTGTTAATTTGCTTCTCCATGACTTTTGTAGATCTTGTTATAACTTATAACCGACATGTTAAATATACCTATATTTATCCGCTTAAAATATATTCTCTCTTTAGTAAACAGTTTGAAATATTATTAGGCATTTTGTGCGTAATTTATAAAAATTTTGCTGCTGCTACTGTAGCCAACAGGGGTTTCCAATATTGTAACTTCTCCCACCTTTAAAAAGTCAATTGATTTATGATAACTTAAAAAGAATAAGATGAATAGCCCTTTTTTTTTTTCAAGGTAAAGAATAGAAATTTTTCGAAAAGAAATTTCAGACTTAGGTATTATTTGTGTTTATGAATACAGAAAAATTTCTTGTAGTTTTTCAGCGATTCAAAAAAATCTTTTGTTAACAGGCCTCGTGTGGCTACTGTATGCTAGTATAAAAATGATTGAACATATAGGCTAGATGGTAAAATATGTATTACCTACATATAAACGTTAAAAAACTATAGGTCATAACTCACAAATGAGAAAAAAAAATAATTTACTATATTTGTATATTTAGAAAGTTAGACATTAGTAATTTGTGAGTTATAAGAGTAGTTGTTTATATTTTTTACCGTACATATATCAGGGTCAGATGGAACAGGTTAATCGTACTGAAAGAAGAGCTGTAATAATTCAATTTGAGACCATTTATAATGTCTTTCATTAGACCATTAAACTATTGTGTTGTTTGTAGTATAGAATTTATTATGATTTTAAATTAAATTTTAAATTCCTTAAAAATGGTTTTGACTTAAGATATGAGATATTTCAAGGATAGCTTTTGTTATTTATGAAACTATAATTGAAATAGTGAAATTTTGGAAAAAAAAATTATAGATTGGGATCAACGTTGTTTTTTTTTTTTTTTTTTTTTTTTTTTTTTTTTTTTTTTTTTTTTTTTTAAACATAAACAAACAACGAAATTTTCTTTTGTATTTATGTAAAAATATTATGCCTTTTCTAGAGAAATTAGTTTAATTTAGTCCTTGTTTTAGTGTTTACGCAGTTAATAATATAACCATTATTAATTTTTTTTTGTATACTCACACCGTTTTTCGAATCTTTGTAGAATAATACAAATTATTTTTTTGAATTTTGTAACTTACTTTTAAATTTTATATTTTACATTTATATGCAGATATTTTCACTCATGTAAAGATCAATTATTACTAACAATTGTAGCAATAATAGTAGTTGTAGTAATATCACCAGTCTTTATTGTTTTTGTGGGAAATTATTTTCATATATGAAAATTTATATTTTTTTATTTATTTTTAAGTTGATTTTTCAAAGTTTATTGTTTTATAACTTTTAAAAAATATATATTTTATATGTTTTTCTTTCTATTTGTACAACCATTTTAAGGTGTTTCGTAGCGTTCTTCAGATAATCTAAAATATTAACTACTTTTGTTGCTATAATGGAAATAAAGAGATTGTAAAGTGCATCGCTTGAGCCTTGTGATTAGATTTCTGAGCACCGAGTTTTAGTTTCAGTTATCATACATCATAGTGAAGGAAATATTTTTAATTCTAGTAACTGCTTTACAAGTTGGACACATTTCTCTCTAGATTGTGTTGGTTTTTGAATTTCTACATTTCATTATTTTGTGACCTTTAAAGGGTTTAAAATATATGCTATTTTGAAAGCAAATTTTATTACAATAAGATTAAGCTTTTACTATATAATGTGTTAAAGACAGCGTAGAACTGAAAAGGAAAACTGAACAAAAATCTGAGCTAAACTCAAAAAGGAGAATCTTTTAAGGGTAGAAGATTTAAAAAATTACAACAAATTTCAAAGGGGGTGGGGGAAAAAGTTTTAAATACAGGTACGAAGAACGAGGACAAATTGAAGTATTACAAAGATTTTTTTAACATTTGGGCGAAGACAGTTTTGGAAAATTCACCAGAAAATACTGAAAATTATAGCGATTAGGGGACAAGTCTCAGTGTCATCGGCTTTCTAGTTTCTTGCTAAAAATCTAGATCATATATATCTTTTTCCAAACAATGCTCTGCCTAACATGTAATTCTCGATAAATTTCACTACTGGAAATTCTGTATAATAAAAATATAAAGTTTTATTTAAACTTTGGAGAAAACGTTTTTTCTAACCAATTAAAAAAGTATTAGCGAATTTCATATTGGAACAAAATAATTCCCAAAATTAAAAAAATTATATTAAAAACTTTACGAAAACGGTGTCAATTAAACGTAAGCAAGCAAATTAGTAGCTAAATTAATATTGGGTGAGTTGCACAAAAATCTGGATTTGTATTCTTAAATTTCAGAAAACTGAGAAAACCGTTTGAGATTCATAATTTTCCTATTGTAAACAAAAGCTTATCTATAATTATCTATAGCTTATCTATAATTATAATATAATTATCCTATCTATAATTTAATCGATATGTGAATTAATATAATCAATCAAATAATCAGTGTCAAAAAAAGCGCAGAAAAATAAAACTAATCATATGCCACAATCAAGATTTAACAGACTTTGCCGACAACCATTAAAATTATTGGAAATCATGAAAATACGAGTAAAATTAAAGAACCAAATTCATTAATATCTCATTTAAAGGTAATTTACTATCAAAAAACTACTTAACAATGGCACTTTATCAATTTTGTACAAATTATACTTGCATAAGAAACTTCATACAACGTATTAATATAAAAATCTAACTCTTCAATGTTCGGTTACATCACAGTGATCATTTAAGATTTACTACAGCGAAAAATTAATGAAATATTTCAGGCTGATTGCTTAAGCAGGATTGGAAGATTATATCAAGGGACAATTCAGCGGAAGAACCTTCAAGATCAATATATATATATATATATATATTTATATTAATTATATTAATTGTATTATATAATTAATTTAAATATATTTAATATATATATATATATTATATATATATATATATATATATATATATAATATATATTATATATATATATCTTTTTTTAAAAAAAACTTACCTTTAAAATTGGTTTCCCCTTATCAGAGGGTAACACGGGGGA
>JABUQX010074096.1:5000-12713 GCA_015478945.1 Trachelipus rathkii | reverse complement strand
GTTGGAGTATTAGTTATGCATGCTTGAGAGGATGAGAGAAATAAATGAAGCTGTGTTCCCTTACGCTTCGAACAAACACAAAGGTGAAAGGCCTGACAGGTGATAATATGATTTTAGGTAATTGTATTACTCTTCTTAAACCGTTTGAAGAGGTAACTAAGACTATTAGCTCAGAAAATTCTTGTTTGTCAGACGGGATTTTTCTAATTGCAACGATGAAAGCTGTGCTAAGTACTACTATTAAAAGTAAGGGACTTTCAAAGATAACAGAAACACTCATGCTGGAGATAGATAATAGATTTCAAACTCTGCAAAACGATGACACATGTGCAATAACAACTTTTCTAAATCCTAGATACAAAACCAAACTTCTTGAACCACATGTTTCACAGAGGGTTAAAATTTATTTAGTATGCCTATGTGATGAAATGCTACTAAAGGCAGAAATTTCACCAGCACAATAAAAAAGAAAAAATTACAGAAACAGACGCACACCATCTGTAAGCGAAACCTTTGCTTAATCCATGAACGCTCTTTTGGCTTCTAGCAGCGATGGAGAGTCATGTTCAGATGTGTCAAAAGACACTGTCATTGATCGAAGATTATCAAAAGCGAAAAACTCTTCAAATCGGATAAAGATCCATTGGTTTGATGGCGTGATAATTGTAAAAGTTTTCCACATCTTGCAGAACTCGTCAGGGAATACTTAGCATGCCCTTCAACAGGTGTAGCTAGTGAGAGTCTTTTCAGCCGTGCAGATCTCATTTACGAAGAAAAGTGAAGCAAACTCTCCCTTGAAAGGGCACAGAAGCTGTTTTTGAAGCATAATTTGAGAATTATTAATTTCAAGTATTATTATATATATAACCTTTTCCAAATGGGTGGAGGCTGGGAAAAGGGATTGGTGAGGTGCAAAAGAGCTGGGTCCACGTTCCGCAATCTGGTATCGCGGTATATATATATATATATATATATATATATATATATATATATATATATATATATATAAATATACATATATATAGCAAAACTATAACCTAGTGTTATAGCATGCTATATACAGCAGTATATGTATATATATATATATATATATATATATATATATATATATATATATATATATATATATATATATGGTTTATATATATATATATATATATATATATATATATATATATATATATATATATATATATATATATATATATATATAAAGTACTTGTGGCTAAGACTCTAAAAACTTAACTATCCGCTATCCGCATGCAATCCACGGATAGTGTGGTTATTACTATCCGCATCCGCATCCGCCGATAGTTAAAATCACCATCCGCTACCCCTTCATTATATATATATATATATATATATATATATAGAAGATGTTATATATATATATATATATATATATATATATATATATATATATATATATATATATATATATATATATATATATAGTACTTGCAGTACTTTTTAATTCAAATGCATACCATATTTGGTAAGCTATGCATTCACTAAACAATTAGAATGCGTCACACACTAAAATTCCTTTCTCATATAAAATAAAAGAGAAACTGGTATTTACACGACAAATATATTTATTAAAGATTTAGGAACATTCTTTAATATTCGAGTACGTTTTATCTGAAATTATTTCCTTTGAGGAATGTAAGTATTTCAAATTGTTTGTCGGAGAGAAGAGCACGCTTTGATCGTAGAATATCTTTTCCTAACGAAAAGAGTCTTTCCACTGACGCACTTGATGGAATTACCGTATCATAAAACATGAAACAAACGTACTAGAGGGAAACATGACTGGGTGAATAGCTGGACTTTTAAACCAGTTCGCTACTAGTTGTAATAGGCATTCTCTTACTTCATTTAACGCGTCTTTCTTTCTGGCGGCACGCCCTTCACTCTTTAACAGGGAGCAGAAGAGGTCATCCTTTGCTTTATTTGTTCCTCCTTCTGCACTGATGCTTTCTGAGGCTGTAACATCACCTAAGTGTTTTATTTCATTCGACATGTATTACTCAGTATTATTGAGCCACTTTAGCTTGAAATAGGGATGAGAAGCAGATGCCAAGAGGCACTCATCATCTTCGAGCATTTTACCAAATCTGTTGCGGATTGATTTTTCAGCAACAGCAAGATGGCCACACATATACAGGTTTTTTGCCTTAACATCAATAAGTAAATTAAGGGAAACTGTTATTGTTGGTAGCACAATTTCCATGTAAACTTTATCCTTTCCTTGCAACACATCCAAGGCCCTAGCCACTGGATTCATCACCATTTCATATTCTTCGAGATAGGTAACTTCGATAGGTGCAAAGCCTGGGATCCGTAAGGTATTGGAAACTTTCTCCAGAGCTCTTTCCTTAGATCCAAGAAACTTGTTGAGGCGGCACACAGCATCATATAAAGAGTTCCATCTTGTAGCTCCTGAGATTATGAATGGTTCATCTAATTCATCCTTGATGACATCTGTTGCTTGGGGGCTCCTGGCCTGTTTGTTCCAAAAGTTTGGGCTTTACTGAAAGCCGATCGCGAGACTTATTTGTAATCTTTATTACTGTCGTGATCCATAACTTTCAGGGTTGGCAAAAAATTTTTTTTTTTTGAAAAAGCCCAGTGGGCCCGGGTTTTTTCGTTTTTTTTCATCTAAAACCCGAAAAAAACCGGGGGAAATTGTTTTTTTCATTTTTCCTTTCCTTTTTAGCAATAACTGCAATTTTATATTAATTTAATTGTTTGTTTTCAATTTTGTTAAGTTATTATAAGTTTGATTATAACAGTAATGCCAAAGACTCTGGGATCCGGAAGAAAACTAGGAAATGAATGGACTGAAGTTCTGAATGTCTAAGGCACCAGCAAAGTAAAATGTAAATATTACAGTGATACAATTAGCAATAAAATTGAAAGAATAAAAGTGCATCTGAAAAAATCTTGTAAGCGCTTGTCATATTCTGGCAAATCTAGTGAATCAAGTGCTAATACAACAGTTGAAAGTAGGGATCTTACAGATGTAGAAGAAAGAGATTCATCTAATTTTCGATGGCTGCAAGACATTCAACAATGAAAACATTGTCTAAATATACCATTAAAATGACAACTGCACAAAAAGAAATTCTTGACCAAAAAATATCAGTTTTTTTTATGCTAACAACGTCTCATTTTTAAGTGTTGAATTGAAGTACTTTGTTGAAATGATACAAACCTTAAGACCTGGTTACTCCTAACCATCTCGAAGAAATCTAGCAGGTTCACTTTTGGACACGGCTCATATATATATATATATATATTATATATATATATACATATATATTGTTATATATATATATATATTACATATACATATATATATTTGTATTTATTATATATATGATATATATATAATATATTATACATATATGTTATTCTCTTCAACAAATGAATTTAAATGAGCTTATAAACATTTCTCTAAGTAAGTAAAAGGGTATAATTTCTAATATTTTCATTTTTATTTTACTATTTACATGCAATTATTCTGAAAAAATTGAAAATCACTGGGGGACAAAATAGTGGGTTTTTCAAGTGGGTTTTTTTGAAAATATTTGAAATTTATATATATATATATATATAAGGTTATATATATATAGTTAGTAGTGATATATATATATATTATGCTATATATATATATATATATATATATATATGTATATATTGTTATTATTATTGTTGTTATTATTAATTATATATATATATATATATATATATTATATATATATATGTTAGTTATATATATATATATGAGCATATATATAAATATATATATATATATATATATATATATATATATATATATATATATATATATATATATATTTTATATATATATATATATATATATATATATATATATATATATATATATATATATATATATATATATATATATATATATATATATATATATATATATATATATTTTTTCTTCACATAATTAAAATAAGTTTATAAACATTTCACTAATTAAAAGAGTATAATTTCTAATATTTTCATTTTTGTTTTACTATTTTTACATGCAATTTTTCTGAAAAAAAATTGAAAAAACCCAAGTGGGCAAAATAGCGGTTTTTTTCAAGTGTTTTTTTTTTTTGAAAAAACCCGGGTGGGTTTTTTTCGGGTCGGGCCCACTCATGCCAACCCTGATAACTTTAGCAGCGTCTGTGGTTGCAACAAGGTTTAAAGTATGTGCAGCACAACGAACATGCTTTGACAAAGCATAGTAGTCGCCCAACTCTGAAGATTTCAGACCTGAAATAAAAACAAGGGTCAAGGACTATAACTCTTTTACTCATATTTATTTATTATACCAAGTTAATTAAATAAACAGTCATTCGTGTATAAGTTATAATTTCAGTTATCAACAACTTAAAAAGTTTAGGTTTAGTTATCACTTATCTCCACATACCTTGGTCAAGTATTGTTGTGACATCTTCAATTGTTTTTTCGCTTTTGTCAGCATCATCTTCCTCTTCACTGTGACTGATTGCGCTTGCCGTCAGACTGTGACTCGGCGAATAATCTGCAAGAGAGCAAGAGCAATAATTAGAAAGCAAAGCATTACTAGTTTTTGAATGACAACTACATTTATTTTTATATGAATATAATGTTCTATTATTCTATTACTAATATGCATTAAAATTCAATGATGAATTTGCTATGACAGTGATTAAGAAACGTGCCTCTTTGAAGAATTCATGAGTCGTTAATGTTTTATCATCTAATTACAATATTTTATTGATTAAAACTTACCTGAAAGCTTTGACAAAATTAAGACAATTGTCTGTGGTAGTTGCACAGATCTTATCCTGTATGCCAAATTGAATGTGGATGTCCTCAATTTCTTTGGCAAGTACATTGAATGTGTGTTTTCCTTTCAGCCGACGGCAAGCTATGACCCCCTTTTTTCTCATGAGAGTATGAGGGTCGATCCAATGAACAGTTACACCAAGATATGATCTTCAAAAATGAGAGTATATAACTAATAATAGTTAACGAAACGGAATAAACTTAACAAAATTATATAAGCTTATTTACGATATTTATGATAGTAAATTACAATATTTTATTGATTAAAACTTACCTGAAAGCTTATATTATATAAGCTTATTTACGATATTTATGATAGTAAAGGGTTAAACTAGCTAGTAATATTTAGGCAAATTAAATATTTAAACTGGAATTTTTAATACATAATGACTTCTTAAGAAGCGAAAAGTATTGACTGTATTGCTATATTGGCGTACATATTATGAATATAATTATTTGCTTAATCAAACCTACTTGTTCCAGCAAGACCAAGCTTCAGCTGTCGTGGCAACATACAGAAGTTCCTTCAGGTTATCCTTCAAAGAGGCGACTCCACACTTAAATTTCTCCTCAATTTTTCTGGTCGAATGTACGCGCCCAGTCATGGAGAACTTTCTGTTTGTATCCACCAATGTCTTATCAGCTGGATGGAGGCAATCGCTGAGAAGGTCAAAAACGTATTCTTCGTGAGGCTGCACGGAAGACGGAGCCCAAGTGTTACAAGATATGCGGCCAAAACCGAAGAAGAAATACTGATGACTCTTTGGCTGTATTAGAAATACTACTCAATAGGTATACTATAATAGTATATATGTACTGGTAGCTATATACTTATATATATACGGAACAGAATAAAGTACTCACTATATTTACAGCTCACTAGTGAAGGTACGAGTATGGGTAACCGTAGTATAAGGAAGAAAAATATAAGTACTCCCCTCTTCCTCATATATGAAATAATAATTACGTCTAAAAGCTGTAAAATATATATTCATTTAAATATTAATAATATATATATACACAATGTTTAGAGTAATCATAATGGTACAGAGAAATATGATATATATAGTATACAGTATTATAGTATCACTAGTAGAGATCAGCTAGTTATATAAGGTATATATAAATAGTATATAGGATTATATAGTTGAAGTATTATTATAAATAAACGATTCAAAAGAATAAATGAGGTGAAATATGTGATGAGTATATATATATATATATATTAGGGTATGAGAAATGAAAAGTATATATATATATATAAATATATTAATATATAAATATATATAATAGGATTACTATGTATATATACACTAGGGGATAAAAATATAGTTAGAATAATAAATATATTCACAAATATATATATATATATATATATATCACTGAGTGGGTAGGAACGAGATATAGTAGTATTATATAGTAAGAATATAATCATAATACTATAAGTAATGATAGTATATAATATAAAGGAACAAAACTAGCCATATTCACCTAAAATTAGATAAATAATATATAAAAATATATTAAAAATGTAAAAAAAATAATTACAAAATCTATAATAGAGTATAAAATATGATAAATATAAAACTATATATATATAATTATATATAAGTAGGATATATATATTATAATATATATATAGAAGGCTATAGCACCAAATATTAGAATAATATTATAAAGTAAATAATGACCCATAATATAGCTCAACTAAATAAACAGAGGGCACTAATATAATACCTACTATATAGATATAGGAAATAATTTAAAATACCCGTAAAAAGGTATGTATAAAATATAAGAAATCATTAGCTCCATAATATATTATATATAATTAGTAGCCGATAAATCCACATATAATATATGAGTAACTCCGTTAGTGGGAATGTATTATTATAGTTACATCCCGGGAAATACTAGTGTTGAGACTAAAGATATAATTATAGCTATATATACCCAAATATAACATAAAACTATAGATATAAATATCCAATAATAACCGAATAAATATGTATCATAAAATATATTATGAAATAGTATAGGTATATATATGGGAGAACCAAGTTTTACTTAACGACTACACGTAATAGTTGTAAAATTAGTAAAGTAGCAATCAGAGTACTGAATACGGTATCAAATCGATAAGTTTAATTATAAAACATAAAATCATTTTTAGGGTGAGAACAATCAGAAGAAGCCATTTAAAAGCAATCTCTGTTTTTTTAATGTGGATTACCCTCGTTAAGCAAAAAACTGAGTTTTTTGGTACGCGATATTTATGTAAATCAAATAAAATTAAATAAAATGGGAGAAAAACAGATGTGTTGAGCAATTCAAGCTTAGTAATCATTATTTCAAAGGAAGATATTAACGCCTGTATCGTGGGAGTTATGGTTGGTGTGTATGCTAAAAACAAACTAAATAAAATATACGCATGTGCTATCTCATTTTAAGTTTCTAATAATGAATTTAGTCATGAAAAACAAATAAATACATACAAAAAATATACATTATCAGACTATTAACAATTAGCTATTTCAGAATACAGTATACCTAAACGCGAGCAACTTGATTCACAAAATAACAAAATGTCTAAACTTCCCACTAATCTTAAAGAAACTGGATTTCCAACTTTCTAGCAGGTGACGAACTAGCAGCATAAAAATACAAACCCAATCAACACGAATACAAAAGGTTCCCAGCAACAGCAAAACAAACACCACAGATCTGAAAATGTTAAAGAATACCTCAAGTGCCGCATGTACTATCCCCCCCCACACCTATTCAAAATCTCATATTTACGTGACCAGAGATCTACCACAACCGACAAAACAGGATGTACACAGAATCAATAACAACCTA
>JABUQX010074095.1:50000-55672 GCA_015478945.1 Trachelipus rathkii | reverse complement strand
ACAGTTGGACCACCCGTGAAATCGTTGTGTGCGCTACACCGAAACGTCGACCAAGTGCCCGGTCCCCGTGTCCTTCGGCGTGGAGTATTTTTATCTGCACGCACTGATCTCTTGATAGTTGACGCACTATCCTCTCCATGTTTTTCGGAGTCGCTTCGTACGTGAGTGATCCCTCGCGTCGATTATACCCCCGACATAACCTATCCCCACCTCTCCCAGGTCTAGTTAGGTGGTTTATGTTTTGCTAAATTTATCGCGGTGACGGCCCCATACTGAGCGGAATTCCTCTGGGCGGTGGCTGTTACAATAGTACACTGATGCAGTCGTCTATGCTGGTGTGGGTTTCAAGGGGTTATGGGCCTTGCCGTCCCTGCGATGGGAACATTTACCACTATGTGGTGCATTATTTTTGACAGAGTACTATAATATAAATATATATATATATATATATATATAATAATATTTATATATATTATATTATATATATATATATATATATATATATATATATAATTATATTATATTAATATTTATATATATATATAAGTTAAATATATATATATATATATATATTATAATATATATTATATTATTATGAATATATATATATATATATATATCATATAATACTATATATATATATAATGATAATTATATATATATAATATATATATATATATATATATATATATATATATATATATATATTTTTTTTCTCTCATCTTTATTTTTTTTTATCTCTGTTATTTAATATATATATATATATATATATATATATATATATATATATATATATATAATTTGCTCCTGGCTCTTGATATTTCCTAACTCTGGTGGATCTCATAGTTACAGTATAATAGATAGTCTGTTAAAATAAGATAACTACTGTAAATCCGCCAAATTTTTTCAGGCTTACAGGAAATAATCTTATACCAATATATGATTGCAGTAAAAATTCGTTAATATTAATATTGTAAATCATTTTGTTTTACTTTTAAAATCATTCTATTTGCTCTTGAAATTTGAAGGTAGTTTTTCATATTTTTAAAGTAAAAATCATAATTTTACTAGTCAGTACTGGGTATTTCAAAGGTCAAAATTATGATTTGGAAATAAAAAATAAAATATATTAAATCAATTAAATAATTTATTTGTTAAAACTTTTAAAAGTAAATTTGTATGTAGGAATATATGTATTAAATTTTCCTTACATTCAGTTATATTACTTATAATTTATAACGAATGAAAAATAATTTGGAAAATAGAATCTTTTATGCGGGAACAAATCTAGAAACTTGTTACAAATATTTGATGAATCAAACAGAGATTATATACTATAACAAAATAAGATTGAGTCAAAAATTTTCCCTATTTAAAAATCTAGAAACTTGTTATAAATATTTGCTGAATCAACGGAGAATGTTTCCTATAATAAAATAAAAATGAGTCCAAATTTTCCTCCATTTATTCATGACATTTACATTGCGTTCATTTGTGTGTTTTGTTCAACATCATCTTAGGACAAATTCGCCGAGAGTTTATATATATATATATATATATATATATATATATATATATATATATTTATAAATGTCTAAAATAATACATATATAATATATATAGTACATTTATTATATATATCATATATATATATAGTTATATATTATATATATTATATGCTATGCTATTATGTAGTATATGTATGATTATCGTATGTATGTATGTTATGTATGTATGTATGTAATGCTAACTGTATGTATGCTATGTATGTATGTATGTATTATGTATGTATGTACTGTACTGTATGTATGCTATGTAATGTATGTATGTTGTATGTATGTATGTATGTAATGTATGTAATGTATGATGTATGTATGTATCGTTATGTATGTATGTATGTATGTATGTATGTATGTATGTATGTATGTATGTATGTGTTATTTTGATAATAAACATGTTTGTGTGCCTTATTTATATATATTATATTAAATATACATATATATATTGAACTATATATATATATATCTATAATATATATATTATACTATTATATATAATATAATATATATATATATATATACTTATATTAAATGTAGTTTTTTTTTATTTTCGAAATATTTTTTCCTTTTTCGTGAAAAAGAATGAATTTTCTTTTTATTCACTGGATTTTATATCTGAATCTTTTAAATTGAGTAAAGTGTAGGCAAGGTTGTGTGTTCCCTTGTAGAATTAACCTGAGAATGAAATTGGACAAAGGACATGGAAATCCTTCATTATATTTCCATTAAGCGCCTTTAAGGCCATTTCATTCGGGGTTTAACGTATTTTTTATTACTTTATTTCCAATCCATTTTGGACCGAGACTTTTGTTAAAGTAAAATATTTAATAATATAATAATAATTAATACATAATCAATAATAATAATAATAATAATAATAATAATAATAGACACGAACTGCAGTATTATATTTTTATTCTTAATCTGAAACCATTTATTTATTAACGTTTACATATATATCAGGGATGGGGAGTCGAAAAAAAATAAATCGACTCCCGACTCGACTCCCGGAGCGAGGGGGGGTCGATTGTAGAAATACCAACCGATCCCATGGATTCATACACACACTCACAATATATTATATATTTATATAATAATATATATATATATATATATATAATATATATATATATATTATCATATATATAATATACTATATATATATATACTATATTTATATACTATATATTATATATTAGTATTATATATATATATATATATATATATATATATATATATATATATATTATATATATATATAATTTATAATATATAATATATATACTCTACAAAAATATACTACAATAAAACATATATACACATATACAAATATAATATATATATATATATATAAATAATAAAAATGTTGAAATAAATATTTTTAAATTTTTTTTGAAAAATTCCATTTTCAAAAAATTGAATTCGGGGAAAACCAGTCAATTTTTTCGGGGAGAAACAGTCATTAAATATTATTACGTCTGTGCTTGTACAAACTAATTTGGATAGAAAAACATAAGTCTAAGTTATATTTTATTGACATTTTCCAAACGTGAATTTTTTCCAAAATTATGAAATTTTATTTTCATCGTTATATGCTAAATAAACATTGAAAAAAAAAAGAATTATGACAATAAATTTTAATAATTTCTAATAATAAAATATTTACACTTTTTAACAAAATAGGCAATTTATATTACGAGTAGGCCTAATTGTACGCCACACGTAACTTGTTGACAAATAAATTTACATTGTTAGTGTCTTCTGATATTTCATAATTAATAATAACTAACTAATAATAATTATTTATTATTATTTCTATTATTCACATTATTATTATTATTCAATATTTATTATTATTATTATTATTGATATAATAATACATAATATATAATAATAATAAATAATAATAATAATAATAATACATTATTATTATTATTAATTATTATTATTATTATGTATTATTATTATTATTATTATTATTATTATGTTTATTATTTTATTATTATATTATTATTATTATTATATTATTATTTTATTAATATTTATGATTTTATTAATAGTTAATATTAATATTATATTAATATTACATATATTAATATTTTATATTATTAATATTTATTAATATTATTGAATATTAATTTATTTATTAATATTATTAATTATTATTATTATTATTATTAATTACTTATTAATTATTATTTATTATTAATTATTATTTTATTATTATTATTATATTATTAATTATTATTATTATTCATTATTATATTATTATTAATTATTATTATTATTATTATCTATTATTAATATTAATATTAATAATAATATTAATATTAATATTAATATTAATTTACATATTAATGTATTAATATTATATTAATATAATATAGTATATTATATATATTATATAATATATATATATGATATATATAGTATATATATTATATATATATATATATATACTATATACTTATATATATATAACGCTGGTAACACTTGCTGAGTCAAATAATCAAGGTCATTTGCTCACAAACTACAAACCCTTCAAACGTAAGAAAAATAATTATTTGTTTATCTAACTGATTAATTATTTTTATATTTTTATCCAACTGATTAATTATTTATTAAATTTATCTTACCACCACTTACTGGTTGTGGGTAGATAGATATATTTTCGCGTGTCTACAAAAAAATTAAATATATACCGTATTAGAATTTCACGGCATTAGGTACGGAAATATTTAAAATGCTGACACAACCACAACGTGAGCGCCAGCACAGTTGTTGTACATATAAATGTATAGTATATCTATCCGATTTTTATCTATAAGTTCCATATATTAACACCTACCATACCAACATAATCTATACCACACTACACAAGGTATACTAACTTTACTAGTAATTATTAACTATTATAATTAATATATACTATATATTATTATATATATATATATTATATATATATTTATACTATATATATTATTTATATATATACATATATATATATATATATATATATATTCACCCTTCACCCATTATTAGTTGGGGAACCACGCAGCATTCAGAAAGTCTGCTACATCCACCTGCATGTATGTGGGTGTGAGGACAAGGCGTCTCAGGTAGTTTCTTGTTATGTCAGGTTCAAGGTACATATCAAGCATGTAGGGGATGTGTTCATGTTAAATCTATGCTTGTTCCTGAACTCAGTTTGCAAGGGTGTTTGAGTTTTGCGTGGAAAGTTATTTTTGATGTTGGGCATGCCTGGCGGGATTGTGCTGGTAAGAGGGTTTGTTTGACTCTTGTCGAGGCTATTTTGTGTAATGATTGTTTGAATGAGTTTTGTGTCGTGTTGTCTTATGGGGGAGTAATAAATAGTGTTGTTATTGTTCCTGTTATAGAGGGATGGGGATGCGGGAAGTAATCTTCTTAGAAGTTGTCGTGTTGTAATTTTGATAATTGTTGTATCAGTGTATTGGGTTTAATATTTTAATATGTTGATTTAAAACTGTGCTCTTAACTTCTTAGCATGTTTAGATGGTCCCTTAGTGGGATATTTTTGTTTCTTCATGTAGTAGTTGCAAGGGGTAGTTTTAGTTCAGTCGAGTATGATTCAGAGAGCTGAGTTTTTCTGTTTGAGTAGTCTGTGGCAGGACACCATGTTGGGGAAGCGAATTTTAAGGTGGACCTTACAAGGTGTCGTCATGTTGAGGTAAAGGTGACTCTCATTGCTGAATTCATTTTAGGAAGAACATGTAATATTAATATTATCTATTATTTTAATTGTAGAGTTTTTTTTCTGAGGTGTACGCCAGTTGAGAAGATTACGCCCGTAAATGCATACAGACATAAGATATTTCGGCTATGGGCAGTTTTTTTTTATACAGTTGATGCCGCGAGCCGCTCACGTGAAAAGCCTTATTCAAAGAGGTGTTGTACTCTAAGCGGGACGAAGTTAAGAGTGAACCGTCGTTGGATCTGAGTGAAAGACAACTCTCATTCTCTATGAGGATGCATCTCTTGGGTAAATGCTCATCGTGTGGTGACTCTGACTTGCGAGGGGGGACCGAGTTTCGAGTAGAGCTTGGGCCTTAGGTTCATTTTCTCAGTGCGCAA
>JABUQX010074095.1:37500-45000 GCA_015478945.1 Trachelipus rathkii | reverse complement strand
TACGGTGGGGTCACAGACATCTATTTTTTGTGAAAAAGGTGTTAAAATCTCGGAAGCTTTGCGCCACCAGCATATCGCTCTAGAAGGTTTGGTAGAACCAATTGGTCAGACCTTGTAAACTGAACCATGGACCTTTCAACAGGATTAAGGACCAGCACACAAAAAGTAAGATCTATTCAGGCTTGGCTCAAGAGCGATATTCCCCATTTTCTGACGGTTAAACCATTGGGCATCTGGCAGCATCGACTTTAATAGTTTGGATTACAAATTATGGACAGTTTTAGAGCTGCGTTTAACGCAAAACGACACCAAAATATTTCGTTCTTTAAAGCGAGCATTAAACAGGTGCAGTGAAGAACATTCAGATGGAGGTCGTGAATGCTACAATATAGGCAACTGGTCCAACAGAATTCAGACTATTTTTTTGCATTAATAATGATTGTAAATTATATAGTGTAAATATTAATTTGATCTGCATATTTGTTTTTATTTGACAACCACTATTTATGTATAACAGTATTTTTGGGTGTTTGTTGCTTGGTGTATGTGTTATTGGATGAGCTCAGTGACCTTAAATTTTTTGGGAATTTTATGATACGTGTTTTTTTTTGTTTTTTTTTTCTTTTCTCGTTCGCTCTTCTTATTCAGAAGAATAATTGAAGTCATTAGATATTGATTTTGTTTTGATTACGGTTTTTTTTCTTCTCTCAACCTTCAATAAGTCTGATAATCAATTTCAATAGAAATATGAATTCATATATTATTATATATATATATGTTAATATATATTATATGATATATATAATATCTTATATATATATATATATATATATATATATATATATATATATAATATAATATAATATATATTGTTTTCCCCCCCTATTTCGTTTTACGACTCCGTCAGTTATTACTTGTGCTTTTTAGACGCCGCTCTAGTTCTTAGATTTTTTTTTTGTTTTTTTTAATATATTGCTACTATGATACATACTTACAAGAAGCTTAGAATTAACTGGACATCATTCAAAAGTTTCAAAATGATTTTCAAAAGAATTAATGAAAAATCACATTATGTTAAATATTTTTTTCAAAAATGGAATATCTCGAAAAACGCAACTTACAGAAAAACCAATTACATTATTCTGGAATCTAGATACCATACTTATTCATAAAAAAAAAAAAAAAAAAAAATATATATAATATTATATAATATATTATATATATATATATATATAGTATATATATATATTATATTAATATATATATTAGTATATATATATATAATATATAATATTAATATATATATATAATCGGTATATAGGCTATATATATTATTCTTAAATGAATATATCCTCGAAAAGTACGACACATACAGGAAAACCAATTACATTTTTGGAATCAGCGTATGAAAGGCTTATTAAAACAAGTAAAAAAAAAATTAATAAAAAACTGCAAAAAAAAAAAAAAAAAAAAAAAAATATAGGGTGGCTCGGAGAGCCGACGGGTGACAGAGGGGGAGACGTTTTCCACACCTCCGTAGGGGAGGGGCGGAGGAAACCCCGCGACACCAATACCAAAGAGCGCGGGGTTCCGGAGACCCTCCCCGGAGGGGAAATAGTCCTACCCTGTAGTTCCCGCGGAAGCCGAGAGAACCGCGACTCCTGCATCTTCTGCGTTTCCCTTGGGTAATTCTTGTAGTTTAAAAAAAAAAATAAAAATAAAACTGACGGAGTTGTAAATAACGTTAAAAGGTTCTAGTATATTTGAATTCAGTTACGTTACCGACTGGAAATTGATTGTTATGGATCATATATACTAGAAATATATAAAAACACAACAAAAAAAAATTTCAAACTGACGGAGTCGTAAACAGAAGTGTCTATATATATAATATATATATTATATATATATATTATAATATATTTATATAATCTATATATATATATATAATATTATATATATAGTATTTAAAATTATAAGTATATTTAATTTAATTTATTTTTAAATAAAATATTTATTAATTAAAAATAGAATTTAATAAATTATATATTATATAGTATAGTATATATATATATATATATAATATATATTGATTATATTATGTATATAATATATGATATAATATAATATATACTATATATATTATATATATATATATAATATATATATATATAATATTATATACATATATATATAGTATACGGTATATTATATAAAGATCCACAACACCACCACACACACACACACACAAATAGATATAATATATATATATATAATATATATATATATATTATATATATATATATATAATATATATATATATATATATATATATATAGTATATATATATATATATATATATATATATATTTTGGTGTATTCATAAAGAGCGCCATCCGGTCCGAAAGATAGAAAAGCAAAATTTACGCTCGAGCATATTCTCTACCATAATATTTGACAGGTATCAGCATTGTACTCAAAGTCAGCAGGCTGTTGAAAAGACCAAGTTACCCGTCAGTCCCACTGGAGTGTTCATTTCATTGTGTTATGTTAGCAATGTCGTTTTCCAAAGACTGACTTGTGTTTGTTGTTGAGATTATTGGGCGTACAATACCTATAAACGCGTGGTAGAGGAGTTTGAATTGAAGTGTCCCCGTTTGCAGTTCCAAACAATCTTATAACATCACGTTTGATAAAATAATTTTGTTACATGGTCTGTACAGAATCGAAAGAGGCCATACTGTTCATATCTGTTAACTGTTGAACTTTTTACTAATGTGTCGATGTCAGAAAATCCATTAGAAAGGTATCATGACAGTTGGACTGTTACCAACTACTACTACAGTTTTGAGGACTAGAAAGAGTTTAAAATCGCATTCCTAAAGTATTGGTGTAGTTCATGAACTTAAAAAACCAGACCATGAGAAACACACGTTCGTCTTTGGTAATCGACATTACTAATTAGTAATGTCGATTACCAAAGGCGAACGTTACAAAGACGAAAAGACGAAATTACACACCAGTTTGCAATGGAGTATTCAATCCATTTTGTATTAATACAAAATGGATTGAATACTCCATTGCAAACTGGTGTGTAATTTCGTCTTTTGCACGGCTACAGGCTGTTAACTTACAGCGCTGTCACCTGACGAATATTAGCATTGCTCTACTCTTATGTTTCTGGTTGCGTCCTTTATAAAACATCCATTTTATATATATATAATATATATATATATATATAAATATATAATATTATATATATATATATATCATATATATTATTATATATATTATTATTATAGTATATATATATATATATATATTATATGATATATTATATATATATATATATTATATATTATATATACTATATTATAGATATATATATATATATATATATACACACGCTGTCTAACAAATAAAAAGTAATACCAATAGAATGTTAGGTTGGGTTGGAACGTTCTTTTGCATTAAAGTGTCAATAGGTTTTCAGTTTAGTGCCTCGCATGCGCAGAGACAGAAGGGATCTCCGGGGTGCTACTAATAAATTATACTTTATTTATTTTATTTATGACTATGACGTCTTTAGAAACCGCGTACTCGCAATTAAAACTAAACCACTCTTCTTTTTTTTTTTTTTTTGCTGTACTATTTCCGAAGCTTCTCTTTTTCTTCTAAAATGTTAAATTCCTAAATTTATAAAATTTTAGTAAATAATCGGCAATATTGTTCCTTGCACCCTTGAAAGAGGGTTAATTTGAAAGATAAACCATAACCATATATGAACAGTTGAAGGTGATAAAAAAATAGAATTTGCAAATAGAAATCTGTGATTATAATGTTAGGAAGTAAAAATGAGTTAAGAAAAGCCCTACATTAATATACTGAATAAACATATTTAATAATTTATCTTTGTTTTGAGGTGGTGTAAAAGTAAAAGCTTCAAATAAAATATTTTGATTAAATTTTTCATTATTCTAATGGAGAGAGAGAGAGAGAGAGAAGAGAGCAAGAGAGAGAGAGAGAGAGAGAGGGAGAGAGGAGGAGGAGAGAGAGAGAGAGCGAGAGAGAGAGAGAGAGAGAGAGAGAGAGAGGAGTAGTGAGAGAGAGAGGAGTCGAACAGATTAAAATAAAGATAAATACTTGAGAGAGAGAGAGAGCAGAGAGAGAGAGAGAGAGAGAGAGAGAGAGAGGGAGAGAGAGAGAGAGAGGGAGAGGAGTGAAAGAGAGAGAGAGAGAAAGAAATGAGAGAGAAAGAGATGTTAGACGAGAAGGCGAGAGAGAGCTGAGAGATAGAGAGCGAAGATGAGAGAGAGAGATGAGAGAGAGAGAGAGAGAGAGAGGAGAAGAGAGAGAGAGATTTGAGAGAAAGAAGAGAGAGAAGGAGAGAGAGAGAGAGACGAGAGATGAGAGAGAGATGAGAGAGAGAAGAGAGAGAGAGAGAGAGAGAGAGAGAGAGAGAGAGAGAGAGAGAGAGACGAGAGATGAGAGAGATAAGAAAAAAAAAAAGAAAAAAATAGATAGAGAGAGAGAAGAGAGAGATGAGAGAGAGAGAGAGAGAGAGTAGAGACGATGATGAGGAATAAATGATGAGGAGAAGATGAGAGAGAGAGGAGAGAGAGAAGAGGAGAAGAGAGAGTAGTGAGAGAGCAGAGAGAGATGATGAGAGGATCGCAGATGAGAGAGAGGAGAGAGAGAGAGAGCAGAGAGAGAGAGAGAGGGAGAGAGAGAAGGAGAGAGAGAGAGTTAGAGCTTTAAAATGATGTAAAAAAAAGTGAAAGAATTCATGAAAATATTTCATTTTTTAAAATTTTTTTTAATATGATGTTTAAAAAACAAGGTCATTAAAACAATTAAATGAAATGATTAAGTAAGAACTTTGAAAGGATGCTCTGATCTACATTATTCATATTACTCATAGTTCTCTACAAGTGTTTTCTTGCTAACTGCGTATACCAGGTGTTCTACCTTTATATATATATTTATATATATTATATATTATATATAATATATATAGATATATATATACTTCATATGATATATATATATATATATATAATTCATATCTATATATATATATTATATATATATATATATATATATATATATAAATAAATGGATGTGATATTTTTGACATCCGTGGATGTGTATATAATGCGGTTGGCAACATTTCTGCCTCTTTTATCTTGAATACTTCAAACAAATTTAAAATTTAAAACTATAATAACAAAAGTATTTTTAAACATTTGAGATATTTATAATTCTGGTCAAGTAAAGATAGTCGAAAAAAGCATCTAAGTGTCAGAAGAAACTTTTTTTCGCTTTTTAAAACATTCCCAGCCAATCATGTATCCCACCAACGACTATCCCTAACCCCCACAATTTATATAGTAGTTAAAAGGTTTAATATTTGAACCACATTAAAGGCTAGTTTTATTTTAAATATAGAAATTTCTTAATACTTTTTTATTTATTTATTTATTTATAATACACTGTTCTTGTTCTATTAAACACTGCTGGGAGAGCATGCAAGATGCGGCCGAGTAAATTGATTCAATATGGGATAATTTCCTTCATTTATCTTAACATAATTCTTGTTAATTAATTGGGGATTAATTGGCGTAACTTAGGCTTTTTTTATTAGAATACAAACAAACTATTTTATCAGCTTTATTTTTCTTTTTTATTCTCTTGTTCATCGTCAGTGATTGATGTCAAGAAAAATTTGTCCTATTAGTTACGAAAGAGTCGGTTAAATTTTTCCTTTCTTGGTCTTCAGTGCTGGTTTCCAAACACTTATTCGGGGACTCTTTCTGTTAAATTATGATTTCGTTTTTGGCTTTGAAAATGACTTAATACTTTCTCTCTTTCTCCATTGTCATTACCGAAGATGAGGTAAGACACTATAGTGCTGAAATCCTTTATGAAGGGCACCGTTAGAATCTAAAGAGTCAAATTTAATGTCGTTAATTCACTTTTTAATGCTTCTTTCATCTCAGTAATATGCAAATTATTATCTGCATTATAACATAACATATTACTCACTTCCGATGTCCTTGATGGAGACACACTTATCATTTCTCTTAGTCTTTGTAAAGAAATATCAGCAATGAGTGCGTTGGTATGACTTATTCATTTATTTATTTGGCAATTGTGGAGCTAAGGGTAGTATGGCGAAAAATCGATTTTTTTTCCGTTAATCGTTTTTTTTAAATATTTTTCTTACCCATGCATGATGGCGTAAACGGCGATGCCATACATTTAACGCTTTCGGTTTAAGTCCGAAAACTCGTTAAGGCTACGATAAGATTTGTTAAGTAGACTAGATTTACTGTGCATACTTAACAAAACTTATCATAACTGAAATTATTGGGTCCTAAACCGAATCGTTAACTAAAATAAAAGAGTCACATTTTTTTATGTAACAGTGAAGCATTGCAAGTCTATCGAAACAACGATTTTCGTTAAAAAAAAAAAAAAAAGTTGTTTTTATCCTATGATTAGCTCCACAATTACTAATTATTCTCTATCATTTTCGTTAGTGGATTTTTATTTATTTTTGGGACTGAACTTGCAATCAAAATTACTCTCCCCTTCACATCCAATCCAATGTGCGCGCGCTGTCTCATTAATAACGTACTGTTCCATATCATTTGGGTGTAATGTGGATTACTTTCAACTTTGAATGTTATTTTCGTGCAGTTTTCTTATATCATGTTTAGTAGCTACTGAGTGATTCAAATGAGTAGAAATAATTCAACACTGTTCGTATATTTTTATCTACTTTTCCACGGTTATATATATATATATATATATATATATATATATATATATATATATATATATATATATATATATATATAATATGTATATATAAATACGTATATATATATATATATATATATTATTTATATATATATATATATATACTATATATATAAATAATATTATATATATATATTATATATATATATATATATATTACATATATAAATATTATATATATATATATATATATATATATATATATATATATATATATATATATATATATATATATATAATATATATATATATATATATATATATATATATATATATATATTTTTTTTTTTATTTTTTGAAGTTGAACGAAATCGACTTGCTTAATATTTTGTTTTTTTATAATTAATTAAATTTTTCTTGAGTATATTCCTTATAATAAGAATATGATGATGGTCCGTTCATGTTTAATTTTTTGCTTAGATTTACATTCATATGAAGAATTTTTTTTTTTTTTTTAATAAAATATTATTTTATATTATTATTATTTTCATCTATTATTATTATTATTAATTATTATATTACTATTATTATTCATATTATTATTATTATTATTATTATTCTACATTATTAATTTTATTATTTTTTTTAATTATCCTTAATTCTTCGTCATAAGAATTTATGAAGCTATAATGAATAAGAATAATTATAATTATAATTTATAATCTAATAATTATA
>JABUQX010074095.1:17500-35000 GCA_015478945.1 Trachelipus rathkii | reverse complement strand
ACTAATCTATTATATACTCATATATATATATATATATATATATATATATATATATATATATATATATATATATATATATATATAATATATATATATATATATATATATATATTATATATATATATATATATATATATATATATATTTATTTATTGCTCTTATAGTCCTAGGAAGAAATTTTTGAAAGACCTAAAGCTAAAATGACATCTTAATAACTTGATATGACTAATTTGTAAAATCGACATAGGACTTTGATAATAATAAAGAAAGGACGGATTTGTTAAATATTATTGCAGTGTTCTTTAAGGTGATGCTTTAAAGCTGATAAACGAAGTCATTTGTTAATACTTTTACCCCAAAAGTTAGTACTCTTTAAGATGATGCTTTAAAGCCGATAAACGAAGTCATTTGTTAATACCTTTACCCCAAAAGTTAGTGTTCTTTAAGATGATGCTTTAAAGCCGGTAAACGAAGTCATTTGTTAATACTTTTACAACAAAAGTTAGTGTTCCCGAAGATGATGCTTTAAAGCCGATGAAGAAAGTCATTTGTTAATACTTTTACTCCAAAAGTTAATGTTCTTTAAGATGATGTTCTAAAGCCGATAAACGAAGTCATTTGTTGATACTTTTACCCCAAAAGTTAGTGCACTTTAAGATGATGTGTTAATGTCGATAAATAGAGTCCTTTGTTAATACTTTTACCCCAAAAGTTAGTGTTCTTTAAAATGATGCTTAAAAGCCGATAAACGAAGCCATTTGTAAATACTTCAAAAGTTTGTGCTCTTTAGGCTGATGCTTTAAAGCCGATAAATGTAGAATTTGTTAATACTTTTACCCCAAAAGTTAGTGCTCTTTAAGATGATGCTTTAAAGCTGGTAAATGAAGTAATCTGTTAATACTTTTACCTCAAAAGTTTCTGATAAATGTCAAATAGACTGTAAATTTAATATAATTTAAAAATATGGTGCCAGATAATTTAGTTAGTTTAGTAGAAAATGTTTGCAGTTGGTACATAAGAGACTGATAATTGAATGAAGCAACGATTGAAAATATTAGTGTTGAAAATTGAGACAGTAAGGCATCGTAATTTAATAAAATTTTCATTGAAACTATCATGGAAGTAAGCGCTGAGATCTTATTAGTTGAAATTGGTTAACTATTTGAATCTTACTTATGATAGAAAACCCGAAGAGAAAATGTTAGAGAACACTCACAAAAAAACTGCAGGAAAGGAGGCGGAGGTTCGAGGAGAAGCAAGTTGAAAGTGTAGCGATAGCTTTTTGGTCAATTGATTAGGAAATTTAAGTGAGGTGCGAAAATGGGAGGTTTTCTTAAGTAGGCAAAGTTAAGAAACGTGTTTAAAAATTTCGATATCATAGTGGGTGTAATAAATTTGATGCATGATATCTGTTATATGATGTTCTGAAGACACCATTTACTCTCCTTAGCTCCTCATTTTATGCATGTTTTATTTCTTGAAGCACTTTATTCTCATTTACCTCCATAAAATAAAACACGTTACAAAAATGAAGACATTTTGAAAGTCGACACAATCTATCTTAAAGGAAGTTTCCTGAATGAATATTATTCAATCTGCGCTAGATATTTATTTAATTGGAATCATCAAATTTTGAGACTTTTGTGTTTTGTATTATACAATTGATATTACTATCAGAAATTAAGAGGCATTATTATTGTTCTTTACTCAAATATATTTTGTCACTAATAATTATGAAATATCAGAAAGGCAGGTATTATATTCGGGGCTCAAAGGACACAACATAGTGTTGCAATTAGTAGTCCCATTTCAGATATTAGGGGAAATTACCTCTTGTTTTATATAATTTTATAGGTATTTATGAAATTGTATAAAAATTAAATTCTAAAATATAGAACTGTATGTTATTAAATATCTAATTTGTATTTAATTTTCTGAATAAAAATTTATGAATGAATGAATTGGCAATCAAGTCTGACTTTTAAAATAGTGTATGTTAGAGAGTATACGCTAACTTATTCATTATCTCTTTCATTGAAATATTTTTAGATTTTGAGGATGATTTTCTAACCGTGATTATATTCAAAAAACGCAATTTGGTTACTAGTTTAAGAGTTTCAGGCCTGCAACTAGACTCTTAACTAAATGTAAAATTTTAAACTGTTTTGATAAATGTGAAACTTTGAACGTGCGATATATATACATCTATATGCACATACACACACACACACACATATATATCCTCTGAGGAGTAAAATATACAACTTTCAAGGAAGACTCTTCCCCTCCCCTACTCCCTTCAGTGGTGCCATTAGCCAATTCTTAGTAGAGGAAAAAATTTTCCTAAACATTATTATTATCTTCTCATTTTAATTAAAAAAAGAATATTTGAATTACAGGAAAAATCTGCACAATTTTTTTATTTCACACACACACACACCTACACACACACACTTATTATTATTATTATTATTATTATTATTATTATTATTATTATTATTATTATTATTATTATTATTATTATTATTTTTTTTATTATTATTATTTATTATTTATTTTTATTTTTTATATTTTATTGATATTATTATACTTAGTTATTTTTATATATTATTATATATTATTATTATTTTATATTTTATATTTTATATTATTTTTTTTTTTTTTTTTTTTTTTTTTTTTTTTTTTTTTTTTTTTTTTTTTTTTTTTTTTTTTTTTTATTTATTTTTTTTTTTTTTTTATTTTTTTTATTTTTTATTTTTTTTTATTTTTTTTTTTTTTTTTTATTTTTTATTTTTTTTTTTTTTTTATTTTTTTTTTTTTTCAATTTTAATTTTGTTTTATGTTTTTTTTTATTATAATTATTTAATTAAATATTATTATATATTGTTATTTAATTATTATTATTATTATTTTTATTGTATTCTTTTTTATTATTATTATTATTTTTTTTTTATTACACTTGTCAACAAGGAATTTGTCCCAAGACAATGAGGAATTTAACAACCTTTTTTTTTTTTTTTGTCATTGCTCAATCAAGCGTTCTTCCCAATATTGAGGTAGCCCTTCTTCCCAAGAAGACCGAAAAGAAATCAATTCAACTAACTTAGTTGGTTTCTAAAGTATGCATTCCGTAGCTCCGCAATATGAATTGCATGACTTTGGACCTGTTAGCTGATTGTAAAGTTTTTTAATGAGTACTAAAACGTTATGATCATTTGATCATAACAAGATCCTGTATCACTTCCAGCATGTTTTTTTAGAAACAGTAGATCATATCAGACAAAGCTATTAGAATTTATGGAATACATTACTGACTGTATTGACAAGGGGAATCCATTGCGGTTTAGGTGGCGTGGTGCATGATTGGATTAAAATGTGGTTGAAGAATAGTAAACCGTGTGTACTACTAAATAACATAAGTTATAATAATGGGAATTGGTGAAAAGTTGTGTCCAACAGGGTTCAGTGCTGGGGCCATTCTTATTCATATATGTAAATCCGGATCAGGGGCTTAAATGAAATTTTCTAAGTTTGCAGATGATTGCAAAGTGGTTACCTCTGTAAAAACTAATGATGGGTGTATGAAGATTAAAAATTTTCTTCATAAACTTCTTGGTTGGACAGATTAATTAAATATAAAAGTTCACATTTCACGGGCAGTGCCCTATTCTTGGAAGGGAAGTACCCTAGGTAATTTCTAACTTGCATCCAGACGAGGGATAGATTCCGTGCCCTGTACTTCTGTCGCTCTACCGATTGGACCACGATAATGGGAAATAAGTGGCAAATGAATTTTAATAAAAAAGGTGTAAGGTTCTCCGTGTGGGTTATTCGAATGACAGATTTAACTACGGTATGATGAACAAGGATTGGCTTGAGTCTGTGGACAAAGGAAATGATTTGGGTGTTATTTGAAAGTGTCTAATTGGTGTTTGGAAGCAAGGAATAAGGCTGTTAAGGTACTAGGTATAATAAATCGCAATGTCGTTTTCAAAAGCAAGGAAGTTAATAAGTAAGCTGTATAATAACTATGTTAGGTCGGTAATATAGTATTGTGCACAAGTTTGGGCCCCTTATTTAAGAAAAGACATAGATGTGCTTGAGAGAGAGTGCAAAGTAGAGCAACAAGAATGATTTCTGATTTTGAGGGTAAGAGCTATGGCTAAAGGCTGAGGGAATTAGGAATGTTTTCTATATAAGGCGATTTCTTAGGGGGGATATGATACAAACTTTGTGATAATACAAAGATCAATAAATTCTTTATAGTAGTCCACAAAAGGGAGACTAGGGAACATGATAAGAAAATTAAAAATAATACCATTTTGTCGCAAAATACTCATTTAGTTATAAGTTAATAAGTTATAGTTAATTATTGGAATGATTTACCACAGGATATTGTTTGTTGTGACTCACTTGTTGTAGCCTTTTAGAAAGGATTAGATAAGTACTCGCATATGTATGGTATAGATATCACAGTGAATCATGACCTTAGCCAAATTTGTTGGGTATGTGGTAGTTTTTGGTATTGTTATGGGTCCTTTGAGATATAGTGATGGTTTCGCATGTTAGATTAGTTGACGGGTTCGTTTTAGAATCGAGCTTAGAAAATTGCATGTTGCATGCATAATTATTGAGTTTGGTTAATTATTTTTATTGTTGGAATATAAATCTTTAATGAGCTATTGAAAGGAGGTGACAACTTCAATATTTTTGACTACTCAGGCAGCTTTGATGGCTCAGTGTGGCTTTTAACAGTCTCTATTTTCTTATGTTGATGTTCTATGAGTTAATCGTTGACAACAATGGGAATAAAAGTTTTTCCTTTGTTACTTCATTTTTTGTGACAGACAGTTTATATATAATATATATATATATATATATATATATATATAATATATATAATATATACATATAGATGTTTGCAATTGTATAAATATATATATATATATATATATATATATATATATATGATATATAGTATATATATATGTATAATTATATATATTATATGTAAATATTATATATATATATATATATATAATATATATATATATATAGATACTAATATATATATAATAAAATATATATATAATATATATATATTATATATAACACACATATAATATTATATAATATATATATATATATATATATATATATTAATATATATATATATAATAAATAATAATATATATATATAATAATATAATAATTTATATATATATATATATATATACTATATATATAATATATATATATATATAAAATTAATATATATATATATATAATATTATATATACTATATATATATATAATATAATATATATAATACATATATAAATATATATATATATATATATTATATATATAAATATTACAAATTATAAATCACTTATACAAAGGATAATAATTATATATATAATATATATATTTAAATATATATATATATAATATATATTAATATATATAGATAATATATATATAAATATAAAAAACACACTATAATATTATATAACATTCACTGTGATTAATATAAATTAGTTAACATAATAATGATAAATATATATATACTATTATATATATTATATATACACCACACGGGTTATTATATATAATATATAATAATATAATAATATTAATATATATAAATATAATATATATATATATATAATATATATATATTATAGAGGTAATAATCTTATTGCATAACATTCACTGTGATTAAATATATTAGTGAGATGTAAGAGAAACTGATTCCGGTCGGATATTCAGTCATTTCACAAAATTACGGGACGGGCTAGAATTTTTCTTTAAATAAAGAATTGAACATTTTTTCCTTAAAAATCTGGATATTTTTAGCTGATACAGAATGATTCCTTTATTAGAACAGAAATATTTTGTTAAGTTCCTATTTAACTGTAGGGTATAATTAGGCTGGCCAGACGTCCCGTATTTTGCGGGACTGTCCTGCATTTCACTATTTTTAGATCTTCTGTCCCGCAAAAATCTTTACCCAATGCGGGACAGTGTAAAGTCCAAGTACAATTCTGGTTCAAATTAAGTACGTAAATATTGATTAATTAGACTTATAAAGAGTTATTTCTTATTTACTACTATATTTGATTGTTATTTTTTGTTATTATATATATAATTTATGCTTGCCTATAGGCTATACAGGCTATACTGTATAATTTATAAAGTATTGCCTAGGCATGAAGATGATTGTCCCGCATTAGGTTGAAAAAAATCTGGCCAGCCTAGGTATAATCAGCATAGACTCTCAAACCTATTTCGTCTACCGCCCACTTTGAAAATCAATTATTTTTCAGCGCCCCCCAATTTTTTTTACACTACCAAAACTTAAAAACCACAATGGAATATATATATATATATATATATATATATATAAATATATTTATATATATATATAATATATAATATATAATATATATATATATATATATATATATATAGTATATATATATAATATATATTATATATATAATATATATATATACTAATATATAAATATAATATATATATAATAATATATATATATAATATATATATATATATGATAAATTAATATATATAAATATATAATATAATTATTATAATATATATATATTATATTACTAAATATATATATATATATAGACTAAATAATATAAAGAAATATAACTTAAAATGTACTATAATCAAACATCAATCATCCCCCATTTTTCTAGCCCCTTACCGCCCCCTCTAGGCCTCCAGCGCCCACAAGGGGGCGTTATCGCCCATTTGAGAAACACTGATAATGCTATATATATATATATATATATTATATTATATATAATATATAGTATATAATAATATATATATATATAAATATATAATATATATATATATATATATATAATATACGTATATTGCTTATATGGGCAACTTGTCAACCATCTTGTATACCATGAGCCAAATTTTGGTGAATGAGTTGCGATGCAGCAATATACATATATATATATATATACCGTATGATATATATCATATATATATATAGTATATACTACTAATATAATAATATAAATATATTAAATATAAATGTATTAGATATTAATATATAATATATACATATATATATATATAATATAGCAGTATATATATATATATATATATATATATATATATATATATATATAAAAGGATGATATTTCATTGATTGGTGGCCTTCAGTATTCAAAACGAGTGAAACTGATTGTTGATTGGCTGCTCCTAATTTGCAATCCTGTTCGAAATGAGCTTACGTGACTTTACGTGACTTTGACAAAGAAGCGAATATTTGTTCAAACTATTATAAAAATCTGGAAAGAGAGAGAGAGAGAGAGAACTAATACAATAATAATCAATATTTTTAATTTTGATTTTAAACATCACTTTATGAAAAGGATATGCATTCCATTATTTGTAAATATCAGCTGCTTAATTAAGTACATATGTTCTTGATATTTCCATAAAATCTTAATAATTTTTTTTATATTTTCCATCAAGTGGGTTAGATACAACCAATATTTTGGCCATCTTATCATAATGCAAATTTATAACATATATTAATTGTGAAATTCTTTATTTTCAGTAATTGATTCATTTTACAAAGCTTATTGATTTTAAATATTTAAAATCGGTAGAGGGTCTGTCGCATGGCATAGGATCCGGGTTCGATACGTTGTCCAGATCCTAGGTAGAAATTACCTAGAGTAGTTTCCCTCGTATGATAGGGCACTGCCCGTGAGATGTGAACTTAAAAAAAAAAAAAATTTGATACTGAAATTTATGTATCTTTATATATGCTTCATAAACTTTATTGCAGTAATACTGTTTCTATAATTTTTATGTAAGTTTTTTTTTTTTTTTTAAACAAATCGTGTGATGTAATTATTTCTATATATATATTATATATATATATATATATATATATATATATATATATATATATATATATATATATATATATATATATATATATATATATATATATATATATATATATATATATATATATATTTTCAGAGGTGGGCACCCCGCTCATTTAGGGGTAGTCCGCTAGCGCACCTCCGCACCTCGAGAAAACGTAGTCCGCTAGCGCACCTCCGCACCTATTCAGACCATCAAACCTCCGCTATCGCAAGTCCGCACGTCCGCACGTCTTCCACTAATAATGTGCGACTTCACAAAAGGTTTTAATATTAAATACTAAATAGTATATATATCCTTACAAAAGATTTATTTATAATATTATATGAAAATTGAATGAATATTTACAAAATCTCAAGATTTTCCTCTTCCTCCTCAATGTCTTCGTCAAAGAACAAGAGATCCATATTACCTTTCAAAAAGATTAGCTGCTCAAAATTAAAAGCAGTTAAGGCTGACCTCTTTGCCCTCAAAATATCCCCACCAGTACTAAATATTCGCTCTACAGCAGCAGAACTAGGGGAGGTGTATTATATTTTATGAACAAGTTCAACAAATTCTGCCTATGCTGAAAGGGAAAGATGTCCTTGGTGAGAGGAGTGCTGGTGTTAGTTCGCTTCCAGCAGTCCATTGCTAATTTAAGGTCCTCACCTAAATCATTCTGCCTCCCTTTTGACCACCCTGTCCACCCATAAGAAGGTCTATTTCGTTCAAGATTTTAGTAGAATCCATGAAAGCCTCGACGCCTGCAGAGTCGATGCTAATGCTACGTATCGGTCGCTAGCTATATATATATATATATATATATATATATATATATATATATATATATATATATATATATATATATAGTTAAGAGTATATATATATATATATATATATATATATATATATATATATATAATAATCAATTCTGTGTAAAACCCAAATATAGCAGCAGCAGCAAAGAAAGTTATATAGAGCATATATATATAAGGTTATATATATATATATTATATATATATATATATATATATATATATATTACTATATTATTATTGTTGTTGTTATTATTATAATGTATCAATTTCGCGTAACCCAAACATATACATATATATTGGTTATATACATACAGCAGATAAGGTTATACATAAGGTTATTAGCAAAGAAGAAGGCTATGTTATTATTGTTATTACATATTAGTTATTAAGAAAGAAAGAAAGTTAGCATATATTATGCCATATATATATATATATTACCATATATTACATATATATACATATTATTGTTGTTGTTACTATTAGCTACTACATACATATATATATATATTTATATATATATATATATATATATACATATATACATATATTCTTGGTTTTACACAGAATAGAATTATATATTGCCTAGTTATTATAGTAATAATATAATTAATTAAAGTTATAGATGAGGGTAATAGCCATTCAGTCTATAAAATCAATTTAAATGCTATTTATTATATATGGTACCATTAAGGAAGTTGAGATTGGTTTTGGAAGTTTAATTATTAAAAAACAATAAGTCTTAGACTAAAAGTATAATTAGTTATAAACTTAAAATAAAAATTATATTTCTTTATTATAACCAATAAGAATTCTTAATAAGTAATCTATACTTTCATTTTTCAAAAAGGTGCGGAACAAAAGAGCGGAAACTTTTTTTGATCCGCACGTGCAAGTCCGCTAATTTCCTGACGACTCCGCACCTCCGCTAGTCCGCACCTATTCTGGTAGTCCGCTCGGAGCGGACTAGCGGACTAGCGGACTAAAGAGCGGAAGTGCCCACCATATATACATATACATATACATATTATATATATATATATATATATTATTATTATATATTATATTACATATATATATTATTATTATTATATATTATTATATTTATATATATATTATATATACTTATATTATTATATATTATTATTATATATATATATATATATATATATATATATATATTATTATTACTATATATATATTATTATTATTATTACATACATACATATTATTATATATTATGAAAGAAGAAGAATGAGATATTTATATATATATTACATATACATATATACATATACACATATTATGTTATATATATATACATATACATATATATATACATATACTGTCTTGAAAATATTACGTTGAACAAATAAATATTCATAAAATTACTGGAAAGTATATTAGACAATCGTATTATTTTTTAACTTAAAGGTTTTAGGGGATGAATGTTATTTTTTTAATGAAGCGATTTTCAATCAATAAGATTTTTAAAATTTTATGTATATTTTAATATCACCTTTAATCAAATTAATATTCAAAGTTTTAAGAATTGCAAGTTTTGGTGCCGAAATTGAACACGTTTGAGGTTTTTAGGTCAAAATCTATTTCTTTAGCATTAGATCATTGCCAGTTTAAACTGGTGCCTTGAAGTAACTAGATGGAGGGAACACATGATTATTTTCTTGCAAGGTCTGCAAGACCGTAATATGTATTTCATGTAAGCTTCTTAAATTTAACATACTTATTGGTTAGGTATACATTAAAAAAAAAAAATAAAAATGTAATAAGTATGATTATTTGCTTGAAAGGTAAAGAGGGTTATTTTAGTAAGAATTACTTAAAAGCTTTATGATGATAGGGATATATTTGTAAAAACCAATAAGTAACTAAAATCCAAAGAAACTGAGAGGAGGGGAGGGTACTGCTTATTTAAATTTACATGTGGAGGTCACTGAAATTGTTGGGCTGGTTTACACTAGAAGAAAGTTTTCTCCGGCTGGCAGGATTGTATGATTCTCGCCAGATTTATAGCTAAGTCACTGCGCATCCGAGCCGGTGTGGTAGGTTTTGGGTGGAACCGGACCACCTTTATTTTTACTTTTTTTCTTTTTCTATAAAATAAAGGGTTTCTGGAACCGTAGACGCAATTTTTTTTTTACCGGCTACGCAAGTCCTGGACCATTCACAGCGAATATAGGAATAAAAATATTTAAAGAGATGTAAATGTATATATACATATATATAAATACACAGATGGTATAAATATATATATATATATATATATATATATATATATATATATATATATTTATATATAAGTTATATATATATATATATATATATATATATATATATATATATATTTTGGTTCAACCTTGCGTGTCCCAAGGGCATTCCTCACCCCTATTGACCTTGCAAAATCCCTGTTGCTGAGATTCTCTCTACCCTCCCACATGCATTACCTACACACACAGACACACACACACACACACACACACACACACACACACACACACACACACACACACACACACACACACACACACACACACCTGCATTCACTCCTACTCCTCTCAACTCACTTCACTCACCTCGCCATCAAGCGCGTGTTGGTGCCCTTTGATTGTGTGATGTGAATCATCCCCCTGCAAAGTATGGCTCGATAATTCTAATTCTCTTTAATTTATGGATTTATTGTTCTAGCTCTTCTCTCTCTTTCATGTGTTTTTTTTATATATTTGTACATATATAGTATAGTTATATATATATATATATATATATATATATATATATATATATATATATATATATATATATATATATATATAGTATTGATTTTGGTCTTTGCAGAAATATTCTGCAATGTTCATACCACAGATAATAGCAGTCTTTATAATGATAATCCTTCACTGGTAATATTCTAATAAAGATAGTCCCCTCCAACAACGGTACCTTTAAAATAAAAAAGAAAATTACTTTTATCTAAACATTTTCCTAACATTCTTTTCCAAGTTCCAACCCCATAAAGATTGATTAACAAGAAACCAAAAATCAAAGTTCACTTTTCGCATTCTGAATATTATAATTTGAATTCTAAGTTAATTCTTAATGAGTATATGCTTAATAATTTATAAACTGATTATTGTAAATTTTTATACCATGATCCTATCTTTATTTTTGCGATCCCTTTAACATTAACGTTACTCGACTGTCTCTTTCATTTAATCTGGATTTTCCCTTCGAGGTAAAAATGAATACATTTCATTCTTACCCTTTAATAAGGGATCGGAATGATTTCCCTTTATTTTTTTCTCTTCTTTTTTTTATGATGATCAATTTATTTCTCCTTCTTGAGTTGACGTCCTTTTTCCTTACTTGTTCTTTTAGCTATTTTTGTATCAATTATCTAGCTGTAAGGGGATGGGGAGAACAAATAATATTAAACTATCTCAATATATATATATATATATATATATATATATATATATATATATATATATATATATATATATTAAGTTATTAGTTAAGGTTATATATATATTGGGTTATTATTGTTATATATATATATATATATATATATATATATATATATATATATATAAAAAAGTAAGAGCGTGGATATGTGTGTATATGTTGTATATATATAAATATGTTTTATATATATATATATATATTTATATTATATGTTTTATATATATATTACTATTTTATATTATTATACGTATATAGTAAAACATATACATACACTCGGTTATTAATATGTTATATTAAAGGCTATATATTAAGAAGATAAATATTCACATAAACATTGAGATATTACTATATATATATATATATATATATATATATATATATATATATATATATATATATATATATATATATATATATATATATATATATATATATATATATATACATAGAAAGTATAAGAAAGTATATATACATTCAGCAATAGGGTTGTTAAATTTGGAATGATTTGCCACAGGAGGTTGTTGAGTGTGACTCAATTGCAACATTTAAGAAAGGGTTGGATAGGTATATGGATGGGTTGGGTATCACATAGTATATTTAGACGAAGCCAAATTGGCTGGTTTTTAGTTATAGTAGTTAGTAATGTTATAGCTACTGCATGTGTGACCATAACTTAGTTATTAAGGCATGTGGATGGTTTGGGTAACATGTATCATTTTTTTTGACTAAGCCAAATTGGTGGATTTTGGTTACAGAAATTTGACAAGCCCTAGGGTGCTTTGTGGATTTGCAGGAGAGCATGTTTGGTTAGTGGGTTGACTGAGACACGTCTCTGATATGAGCCATGTGTTTTTTTTTTCTCTCTCTATATTTTTATTTGTTTTTTTTTTTTTATATATATATATATATATATATATATATATATATATATATATATATATATATATATATATATATATATATATATATATATATATATATATATATATATTATTTCAATATTCCTTCAAATAATGAATAAAGTTCACACTGCTAAAGTATTTTTGTGCCTGGCCAAACATTTTTGCGAAATAAACTTATTTCTGAAATAATAATAATAATAATAATTATTATTATTATTATTATTATTATTATTATTATTATTATTATTATTATTATTATTATTATTATTATTATTATTGTTGTTGTTGTTGTTGTTATACTATTGGTTGATGTTGTTTTTCGCTTAAATTAGTACAAAATATATACCGTATTTAGAATTCGTTCGCGATGAAATTTTGTTTTTGTCCTTAAAATTTCGGACCTTTTTTGTAGAATAAAGTTGTCGAAAATGAAAGAACTCGATTTTAGGACAGGGTTTGGTTCTTTTTTGTGCATAACCACCATACTACGTCTGTGAAGTAGTTCTCTCGGTCTTCAGTGTCCTCACTCTTTTGATGTTGTGTGTGGGAAGCTAGGGCCAAATTGTCGACTGGTCAAATGGAAGTTTAAAGTTGAGTGTGTGCATGTGATTAGTTCTTTAATGTATTGATAAATATACTCTTCTTCCTATTTTGAGTCTAAACAATTGCTTTATATAATCTATGTTCCTTGTATGGTAAACAAAGAAATGTTAATTTATGGGAGAATAGGAAAGTGAGGGATAGAGAGAGAGACTGAGAGAGAGAGAGAGAGAGAGAGAGAGAGAGAGAGAGAGAGAGAGAGAGAGAGAGAGAGAGAGAGAGAGAGAGGGTGAGTAGAGAAAGAGAGAGAGATAGAGAGAGCAGAGAGTAGAGAGAGAGAAAGAAAGTCTGCTTGTCGAGAGAGAGAGAGAGGGAGAGAGTGGTAGAGAGAGAGAGAGAGAGAGAGAGAGAGAGAGAGAGAGAGAGAGAGAGAGAGAGAGAGAGAGAGAGAGAGAGAGAGAGAGAGAGAGAGAGAGAGAGAGAGAGAGAGAGAGAGAGAGAGAGAGAGAGAGAGAGAGAGAGAGAGAAAGAGAGAGAGAGAGAGAGAGAGAGAGAGAGAGAGAGAGAGAGAGAGAGAGAGAGAGGACGGAAGAGAAGTAGAGAAAGATTAGGAAGAGAGAAAAGTTAATGAGGAGAGATAGTGATAGAGGGCAAAATTGGGGGAATATAGAAATTGTGTGAAAAAAATGAGAAAAAGAGTAAAAATGAGATTGAGAGATAAATGGAAAGAAAAAAAGAAAGTGAGAGTGAAAGAGAGATTGAGAGATAAATGGAAGAAAAAAAAGAAAGTGAGAGAGAAAGAGTGAGTGAATAATTGAGATTGTGTAAGAGAGATGGGGAGAATGAGAGGGAGGAACCTTGGCATACTCTCGTTTTAGAATTTCGTAGGTTTTGAGATTATTAATTTTTCATTCATAAAAACGCGATTTTGTTTGCGGGGTAAATTTTTTTTTTTTTTTTAAAGAAATTGTGTTGGGATGTTCTGTTCGTCCTTTCTAGTTAGATTTAGGGTACCTTTGCACGCTTGCACGCTCAAGCTTCTCTTCCTTTTGCAGACACTTTATATACAGTATATAAAAAAAATCTCCCATCAGGATGGGGAAAATGATGTACAGAAATCTTTTGATGAGAAGAGAAATATAACCAAAATTAAGGAGACTATGGAAAACACACGTGTTCACCAATGATTAATTTAATTAAGGAAAATTAATTACATCTTATCTCTCTCTACCAAACAATAATAAATCTGTTTAATTTCTTTATTTAGGAAGATTTATGGGAAAGTAAACAGCTAATATAGACCTCGATTCTCATATATATATATATATATATATATATATATATATATAATTTTATTTAAGAGCATAGCAAAGAGTATATGTTGTTATATATATATAAAGAGCAGTATATATATATATATATATATATATATAAAAATAAATATTATGATTATATATATATATATATATATATATATATATATATATATATATATAATTTATTTGGCTCTCTCCTATCGAGGGAATAATGCGATTACCCCTTTTACTCAATTTCTTTAATCCCCCTCCCCATTAGCTTCGAAGGAAGAATGTTAACAAGGCCGTTCTGCTTCTTTTCCCAATCTCAAACACAAGTGCGACTGACTTGTTCAATTAAAAATAGGGAGAACACTATAGATTTTTGTTGCTTCTCTAAGAAACGAGTGGATATGTTGAAGCTCTTTTCAAGATAATTTTTGGTATTGATTATTAGTGTAATTATTTAGATAATTTTGTAGTGTGAAGAACCCCTCCTCTAAAATTCCTTACATTTTAAAAACAGACATACAGGTTATACATACATGTATGCATAAACGCACACATATATGTGTACCCAAATTCCCTATTTTTGAAACCTAAGTCACTCCTCTAAAACAAAGAGAAAGTTTTAGAGGTTCCTGAAGATGGAAGATTGATTAAAGCAACCGAAATATTTAAAAGCAAGAGACACTAAATTGAAAAGTGATGGCAATTTCACTGTCGTGTTACTTTAATTTGGGACAGAGAAAGGGTGCCTGTGGTTTTGACTAATAGAATTAATTTTAAACTCGTGTGTAAACCAAATAAAACAAGTGGTCTTCTACTCTACATGGTTATCCCTGAAGTTACATACTACAAAATGCTTACAGGAAGAACTTAAAAGTATAAAAGCACTTAACATGCAATTATGTTTATATTTGCATAGACTTCTACGCAAATGCTCATAAATGCAAATTACGTTAATAAAAAGCTAAAGGTTTCTGCTTTATAATAATAGAGACAAAAAGAAGTCACAGAATGCAATAAATTGTACAATGCTAGGATTGGGTACAAAAGAAAAAAACACAATGATAAGAAGTTGGTTTCGGTAATTGACAGTGAATTTACAGGGATGATTCTTGGGCCCTGATTCAGCTACTGGTATTGCAATCTTTGGTCACACAACAAGTACGCAAAACCTTTCTTAATAATGACCTCATTCTACTGAAACGTGAGAAAAGGTTTTAGTAACGTAAACAATTCCTACTGAACCTCGATCGCAACCGAGGTATTAACAAATATGAATTGTTAAGATATGGTGGTGACGCGGCATACCGTGACTGCTAAAGAACTATTACCTCCTCCCCCCCCTTCTGAAACAAAGGAGGAAACTCCTCATAAAGTTAATAATAATAATACACACACACACACACACACACACATTAATAATACACACACACAATAATAATAATAATAATAATAATACACACAATAATATTATGATTGGGATTAAAATCGTGGACTATATATATATATATATATATAGCATATATATATATATATATAAGGTTATTATATATATACAGCAGTTATATATACATATATATATATATATATATATATAAAGATATATATATATATATATATATATATATATATATATATATATATATATATATATATATATATATATACATAAGATAAATATAAAAATATTTACAAATAGAAAGATGAAGAAAGAAAGAAAAAAAAATATATATATATATATATATATATATATATATATATATATATATATATATATATATATATATATATATATATATATATATATATATTTTATATATATATATAAAAATGTAAAGTAAATGATACCAGCATTGTGTAATAAAAATCAAGGACTTCATTTTATTAGCAAACACACTTATGATGGAGAGAAATTGATTTTTTTTTTTTTTTTTTTTTTTTTTCAATTTCAATAAAGAGTATGTTGTATGTTTCTGTTTCCCTTTGCTCTTCTTCTATGATTGCTTTGATTTACATGTCTTAATTCCCCTTTTTGGTTTTGTCCAACTGTATTCACACATTTTAAGGCGGAATCCATAGTCAAAGAGTTACCGTAGGTGGTCGGACAATATCCAAACCTGTAACTTTTTTTTTTTTTTTTTTAACCTGTTGCGTCTCTGGCTCCCTGGCCCCGTACCCCTGTGATCAAATCCGATCCAGGTTGTGTATTTAGATATGTATGCCAACTGGTCCATCTTAACTTGAAATCGGGGTCCGGAGTCGAGGAGTTTTATCAATTGAACAATTGGCATTTTATTAATATGCCCGTGATCGCTCATTGTAAATCATCTTGATTTATTATTATAAAACATCGAATGACCTTAAAAGTTTGTGGTTTCGTTATTTGCTACTTAGCTACCGTATTTGTTTTGATCTGTAAATAGTTTTGTGTGTTCGTTCTTACATTTGTTTTCCACTTCATTTATTCATTTAATTTACTTCACTAGTGTTATATGTTTGAAATTGACAAATATTGGAAATATTATTATTA
>JABUQX010074095.1:2500-12500 GCA_015478945.1 Trachelipus rathkii | reverse complement strand
TATACGACAACTACTAGTAATACTATTATTAGTATTATTTCATTCTTTCTTTATCCTACCCACGGATCCCTGCAGGTTTGAGGTAGGGTGCACAACATGCAACGGAGACAGTAGTAGTAAGAGAGAAGAATATGACCTAAATAGAAAAGAGAGCCCGCCATACCTTCCCATCACAATCTAATGTGCGACCCCGTTGCAGCCAATATCCACCCTAGAGCTTTACAGTTTTTGCAGCATATCCCCATTGTGGTATCTTGTCAATATCCAGGTTTATCCCCTTCACGAAACAACACCATTTACCCCTGTTATGCACCAATCCTCTCGATTATGCTAAATTCACATTCTTTTTCCTTCTGAGATACTTTTACAGACTCAATCCACTTTTTCTTTGGTTCTCTCAGTTGGTCGATTCTAAACACAGTCGCCTCTATGCACCCGCTATCCCATCCTATTATCATCCATACTTACCACATGAAAAAACCATCTTAATACTCTAATTTATTATCTCAATCAAGTCTTTCCTCTCACCACACAGCTCCCAAACACGTTCATTCGTCATTTTATCAATTATTCTTACACTTAACACGCCCCAAAGATTATACTTTAATTATCCATGTGAACAGACTGCACCTTAGATCTATTCCACTTACTCGCACCATAGTTTCGCTACTATTCATTAACACTGGTAACATACCCTCATGCAGAACCATTTACCAAATATTTAATTGCGCCAGCCGCCTTCATACCACTCAACACTTTCCTACTACGTTCTTCATGATTCGTTCCCTTTTCATCCAACATATAGCTTAAATATTTAAACACAGATACTTGAGCATTTCTAGGGTGCAAATAAGTGGTAGCGGGACCCAAACTCAGCTACCATAGTCCATTTAGTCGACTCTTACGACACGCAGAGAACATGCGTTATGTAAATTTTCTCCGTTACACATAGGGATAAACTGTATTTTATTTATTATGCGGTCTAAATTATTTAACCCAGAAAGGAAAAGTGTTTTTCTCATGTTTGCTTCAGAATCGCGCATTATACACAATGGACGTTTTCCCTTTCAATGTTCCATTTTTCCAACATTTCGTCAAATTTTTTTGAAATGTATTTTGTGTGTCAAATCTTAGTAAGGTACAGCACCTAATACAAGATTTATTATCTCAGACTTCTTGTTGATAGTATGTACAGCCAGGCTCAGTAATGACACCCCAGCTGAAATATCGGACCATACATCTGAAGTAAATGATAACCGAGTGTTCTGTTTATATTCATCTATCATTTCCTTTATTTTTTTGAAAACAGTTTCATAGATGTCGTCACAAATAAGCGATGAATAAAAATTTCGTTGCTTTAATCGATATTGTGGTGCTACCTCCGCCAATAATCTCATGAATCCAAGATCTTCCACATGTCACTACATACCTACTATATACACTAACCCCTTATATATATCCATACTATAATAATATATATATATTATATCATATAAATTATATATTATTATAGATTACCTACCTGTTTTAATCACATATAACTATACTATATATATATATTATATATACTAATCATAGAAATTATTCTATAAGTTACTAATATATCATACTAATAGTATATATAAAGATAATATATAAATATATATTATATATATACTATTATTATATAAAAATATATACTATACTATATATACTATATATATATATAGCACTAATATATATCATAATTAAACGCGTGCCAGTATGCTAGTTAAGCGCCTCTTACCCAAATGCAACTTATGATGCATAATTTTCTTTAAATATTTTTTCATAATTATGTATATATTTATTATTCTTAGCAACAAACCAATTAACAATTTAAATTTAAATGTAGCTTGAATTTGACATTAAAAGATTACTCTTCAACATCCGATGCAACTGATAATATCCAGTTCCTAAGTTTAACTCTATAAGTCCGATATTTTTGTCTATGTAGAAAGAAAGTAGATAACCAAGCTAAGTAAGCGCCACCTTGACAATCCGCAAAATTACTCAATTTTCTCGGTGAGCGGCATCGCCGTCAAAACTAACCTTTTTTGCCTGAAGTTCATCACATTTAACGGAATCATACTAGCGGAAAGCTTGCGCTTCTTCTCCAGCATGAACAGTTTTGTGTGCTGTAATTAATATCTTTCATTTATCCACTTTTTAATATCTATATTACTTTATATATATTTATGATATATATTATATATATTATCATATTATATTGTCATCTATATGTATAATTATATTTATTTATCTCCTATATACATATATAATATATATCCCTATATAACTGTGGTACATAACTACTTATATATATATAATAATATATAGATATATATATTATATATATAATGCTATATATCACTATATATATATTAAATATATATACTAAACTCATTATATATATATATATATATATATACTAGATAAATATATATACATATATATTATATTATAAATATATAGTATATATATATATCATATATATATATATATACTATTATTATACTATCATATCTCATATATATATTAATATTTTATATATAAATATATATAAATAAATAAATTATATAAAATATATATACTAATAGAACTTATCATATAATTGGATGGATGCTATACTATTATGGGTATAATGTGTGTTTTTCCTTTAGTGCGAGTAACTAATCATTTATTAACAATGAATAATTTGATTTGCGGTATTGAAAATTTATTGAATCGTCCTTTTCGTCTCCCCACTTTGCAAGAAAAATTTAACTAATACAAAGTAGTCAACCATGCCTCTAATTGCCGAATCTTAAAGCACCCATCAAATACAAATTTAAGTAACTTGAACTTTGTCTCTACTAAATGGTCAGAGGTTTACTGAATATAAGAAGGTTTTTCAGGTTTCTTTTTATTTCGTGTTCATTTCATTTTGTTTCGTTTCCTTTTGCATATATAATGAATCATTTGGAAATAAAGACCTTCGTTACTTGTAGATTCTAGATTTGTGGTGCTGTTACAAAACTGGAATTGCTTTTGTTCACGTGGTTAGAGTATGTTTCTTTCCAAGCCATTTGGTGAACTTTTGTTTCGCTAGTATTATTATATCCTGTTTTTTTTATCTCTGGTTTGCTAGGCCTTTTTATTATTATTATTATTATTATTATTATTATTATTATTATTATTATATCTGCTATTATAGGTCTTGATTTTCTTCACATATTTATGTAAATAAACAGAATATGCTAATGAATGAATATTTGTGTTATTATGTAGAATATGGTACAGTTTTTTGGAAGAAGTGTATATGTACTTTACTGTTGTTATAATGTTGGCGAAATATAAGTATTATGTTAATAAGTTACATTGAGGCTTCTCTTAATTTCATGCATCTGGGTGTGTGGGTTGGCACCAATTTAACTTTATATCAACATGTATATCTCCTAGTCTATCGTAGGAGTTCATCTGTTATGTAATAATTTAATGTACCTGTTTTACATAAATAATTGTGTTGGGTAAAAACTTTGTTATACGTTAGCCACTTACTTATAATCACTGCTCTTGATAAATATGATAATTATAAACATAGGAGTTAATGTATAAAATTCTAATGCTCCAAGTGTATAATGAATTATGCATAGGAGGATCCATACTAGTGAGAACCTAAATATATTAAGACTCGTACATTAATTACATATGATCTCGAAAGCCATGATATGTTTTTAAAAGGTTAAAAATAATTAATAAAGTAAAAGAAATATAAAGGACCATTACGTTATAATATTAGTTATGTTCACTAGAGCGAGTTAACTTATTTACCAAGTGATTAAAATTGTGTGGAAACTATTTTATATTATTGTAATTTCATGTATGATTGTTCCTTCGTGTAACGTGTTAGATGTAATACTTTTTATTACACAATTATAAGAATTCATTACGTATTGTAACATTATATTTCATTAGCTCTGGTGATAAGTACACTAAGGTTAGACTTTATTAATGCGAAACAATGTTACGGTTAAAGCATTATGAAATCTAAACAGAATTGGATTATGTATCAATATGAACTTAATTTTTTTGTTATTCAAATGTTATTATGATTGTTTTTTTAACAGTCTGGAATTGAAGTTTAGTTATGTTTTGAGTTGAGTTTGATTTAGTTGTTTTTCCGTTTAGTATTGTTTGTTAGTGGTTAGTGTTGTCGAACGAAGAATATTAATATACCCTTTTGAATATCTGTTATAATTTGTTGTTATTCTAACTTCGGTACGTCGTATTCCTTTTGTTTGATCTATGTTCATTCTGAATTGAGGGTGAAAAGAAAGAACTCTCATTGACTGAGAGTAAACGAGGATTTTTTAATAAGCACACTATTCTTCTATCAGTAAAGGATAGTTTTCCATATCGACTGTGATTGATATCTGATGTACAATTTCTCACACCTGCATTTCGTAACTTATTCTGCTGTGTCTTTGTATTGTATTAACTTTACATGAGTATAAGTTCTTCGTTTATTCCAACTGCCCCATCAGTGTCATCTATATAAGTTTCAGAGTCGAGTATAACCGAGAATGGCGACTACTGGCTTACATGGCTTGTATTCCTATCCAGAAGGGTCAAAATATAATAAGTATTGCATCACTTTTGATCAGCACAACTATTATGTTTTGATTACCTGCAAACGTAAAATGCTATATTTATTCCATGTTATTTAAGAGTTGGTATTTTCTGAAAGTGAGGCGGATGATCTATAAAAAAGATATAGTCTATAATAAAACAATTTACTTTGATTCACGTATTTGATCCATACGTTAGGTAAATTATGAATGGTTAGAAGTATGGTTATGACACATTTTTTGAATAATGTCTTACATGTGTTAAAAATTAGTTATAAAATTTAAAAACGTATAATTATCTAGAGATATGTTTTGGAAAAAGTATGAACAGGTTACGTTTGTATTGTAAAGCTCTATTACTTACTGATCTTAAATGCGGAACTTTGGTTAATGTTAAACCAGCTTTTTATTAGGCATAACAATGTGTTAGTGCTTTGTCGTTGCACAGTATTTTCCCTAGTTCATAATTGAGCTAGTTTAGTCTTTACCTTAATTGTGAATATCACGTGTTGCTTATGGTTCAAGAAGTGTATACATTTTCGTGGATCAGTGATATATTTATACCCCTAAAATGTTGTTGTAGGATAATATGTCCATTGAGTTTTCACAATGTTACTTGATAATTGGCAAATGAATTGCCCGAAAAAATAACACGAATAGTGTTAAGAGTTTTTTCATGTACTTTATTGAGTATTATAGGATTTCATTAAGGTTTTGCACTAGCCATATTGTGTTAGTAAGTCTTAGGGTTTTGAGCTGGTGGACACTTTTGTTATTCTTAACAGTACTAATTTCGTTGTTGTAATGTTTTGTTCATAACATGTTTTGGTGCTTTGGGTTGTCATTAATTGGCTTAGTTCAGTTTACGTTCATGTCTCGTCTTAGTTGATGTGGATAACTTTTTGCTTTAGCGTTTATGGCGATTATCGTTTTCGCTAGCCATCTGTATTGAGAATTACATCCGGCGATGTTTGTCAGAAGATTTTAGTTAATGTTTACTTACGTGTTATTGGTTGTTAGATTACCCACGCCCTTACATACTAATTTAGAGAGATTATATGCCTTGAATATAAGTATAGATTAGGATTGACGGTTGTTTGAGCCAATACTTATGTTAGTTGCTGTCTACACACAGAGCGGTGTTAAGATAGTTTGTGGTAACTGGGTTTGTTAATCGTTGTCAGCGATCTGGGGGAATTTTTTCAACCTGTGTTTTTGGGATGCAATGTGGATGCGGATAAAAGTGTATGTGTTTGACACTTTTTTTTGTTTGTGCAGTATAAAGCTAATATTGATTGCTTAGCTTAGACCGTTTGATGCTTATGTTCATAGCCTTTATTAATGTGGAGAAAAACTTATTAGGATGGCGCTATCCACTTTCGCTGGTCCGATTAGATTAGATTAACCAAATGTTTTGGTGATAAATATTCGTTTTGCTGAAATGTTTTTACTATGTTAGGCGTGTAATGGATAAACTGTTAATATGTTAGAGTTAATGCTTGATATATAAGTTTAAGAAGTTGACGTTTAGAGCTCATGCCCCATATGTATGTTGCTTTCATTTCGTGTGTTTAAAGTGTGGAACTTGTTAATGTGACAGTTATTGTCCTGCTTAAGACTGGCTATTCCAGCGGGTATCTTTGGGCAATTGAGGTTTTTAACCTTGATCTTTAGATTGATGCTATGTTTAGCTTTTATTAAATGGTAAGAATCTTTGTTCATTATTGAAATTCCGAGCATACTTTTGCGGTCTGTATGATAATTTACCAAATGTTGTGACTAAATTTTTGCTAAACATGTTACAAATGTTAGTGTAAAATTGTGAACGGCTTAATATGTTATTGTAGTGCATACTGTAAATACCAACAAGATATCATTATGGAGTGAATTATGCGTACGATGTTTTCGAAAACGCACACTAAACAAGAATCATAGGTAACACTGTGCGTTAATTATCCTTTTGCGCCAATTATAAAGTTGGTGAGGTATGTTTGAACAATTTCTCGAATTGTATCTAAGTATCTCATAACTCTAGTGAAACAGGAACCACTATCAAACGCTTCGTACATGGTCCGTTCGTTATGCATTGGTTAGTGTGCTTTAGGTGTGTTAAGTTAATGAAACTTTGTTAAGTGATTAGTGCCATTTATTCGATCAAGGTTATGTTCGGTGTTTTGTCAATGTGCGGTGATATTCCCTAGGGCTTTCAGTGATATGATATGTTCAGTCTTTGATTTGCAATGTGAAAAACTTTGGTACGGTATCAGCATTATACTTTGTTGGCGACTACCTGGTCAGCCTCAATTTTTTGTTAAATGTATACTAGTTAACCCCTGGCATGCGAAGTGATCATGTTAGACGATCTGTTTTGAAAAAAGTGTGAATAGGTAACGTTTTGTATGCAAACGTGCGAGTAACTTTCCTGTTGTCAAGTATGGTATTTTGTAGGTTTGATGAAGAGGTTAATTACATTATTGTTCTTATTGCCTATCTAGGTTAGGTTATGTTTAACTTATTGAATATGGGAAAATCTTTGGTTTATTTTTCCTGTGTTCAACTGGTTTTTAGTTTTATGTACAAATATTGTAAACTTATCTGTTCTACGTTATAATACCTATAAAAAGAGTGTTTAAAATTTTTTTAAAGTATATGATTCGTGGTTTTTAAAAAGAGAATAAAGGATATAAAGTTAGAAAGTTGTTTTATTAAAAAGAAAAAAAAAAAAAAACTAATAAAGTTTTAAAGAATAACATTAAAATAGTATAAGTTTGTAAACGGGAGGTATAATGCTGAAAGTGTGGCTTGTTTTGTGTGTTTTTTTGGTATGTGCGGGTAATGATGTATGTAGGTTGGAAGTGGGGTTTTCAATAATGGTGATGGGGTTTGGGGTTTGTGGTCGGTTGTTGAGTGTGTCTAAAAAGGGATATAGTGGTTGTGGGAGGAGGTTTCATTTGAATTGTATTCTGTGTGTTATGGTGTTTATGAATTTAGATATGTTTGAGGGGTGGTTGTGTTTGGGACGGCAGCGAATATGTCGTCAACATATCTGAGCCAAACACAACCTGTGAGAAGTGTGTGGGAGAATGTAGTAGTGTCAGAAGTTCCATTGTTAAATGTTACGAGCTATGGGTGCAGGGGGGAGTCCATGCTCCAGTCCGGTGTTTGGGTTTGTAAAGAAGTTGTGGTTCATTGAAAATAGGTTGTTGTGTCAGTGAGTAAGATGAGTTTGTTTTAGGATGGGAAACGATGTGAGAGATTGATATTTTTGTCGGTATGTATTTTAAGTTAAGAGTAAGAGTTCAAGAAGCATGTGGGACTGGGACAGAAGTGATAGGGAGAAACGTCCATACTGACAAAGTGTGAGTTCAGGTTATCCATTGACAAATTCCTTTTTTGTTGATAAATTCTTCTATTATGAATGGGAGGTAGAAATAGTGCCAAGTAAGGGTTTAGTTGTGGTTAGATGCATTGTTGGAGGGTTTGGTAATGTATTGCTGTTTAATATTGGAAATGAATGGGACTACATTCTCCCACAACACACTTCTCAAACAGGTTGTGTTTTGGCTCATGATATGTTGACGCATATTCGCTGCCGCCCAAACACAACCACCCTCAAAACATTTCTTAAATTTCTAAACCCATACCCACAGAAATACATTCACAATGGACTTTTTCTCCCACACACTATTCTCCTTTTTAGACACATTTTCTCAATACAACCGAAAAAAAAACTCATTCACCGTATTATGAAAACCACTTCCAACCTAATACATTCATTGGTAACTCTCCCACTACAAAACACAAACAGCCACTTTCCGCTTTAATATTTTCGTGCTTCAAAATTTGCTCTCCTCACCCACTTAAAAAAGAAACAGATCAGTGATCAAAAAACCCTTCCAAAAACTAAATAATCCCCCATATTAATACCAAATGCCTATAAAAATGCAAAGAAAAATACCTACCCAACAAATACAACCCACGTAGTAGACAACAAAACATAATATACTAATATCTAACATATAACCAAGCATCATAAAAAAGTTTCATGACCACAAACACTACATTGGAATCCCTTCAACAATATCTAATCAAAAGTACTAAAAACCACACAGTTATATTCTTCCGTGCTCCGGGGTCGCCGTGCCTGTTATATACTATATATATAATATATATATTATATATATTATATATATATAATACACTAAATATTATTTATATGGTATGGATTCATATATATTAAAGTATGCCCTCGGAAAAAACTCGCTTAAGGAAACGAAAAATTCTATTTTTGCAACATCTCGAGAAGTAAAAAAGTTTACGTTATTTTGTCCCCGATTCGAAGCGCTAAGTGGGGACACCTTTAAGATTTTTTACGTCGGATATTTTATATTAGAAATTGATATTCGGGTATTCAACCTATCATTACTTGTTATATTTTCTATTCTTATTTTTTCCTAATTTCATCATAACTTTATCAGTGGAACTTTTTCTTTTTTTTCCTCAAAATACGATAGTTACGTTTCGTAATTACCGAGACGATCCTCGGAGGGGTTCAATCGAGGCCGGGTTTACTCTACGGCGTCACTATAAAAAATGACGTTTCTCGATTACCATAAAAACGACCTCGAACAATCAAACGGCAATATTCTCTGGTATGAACTTTCGTTAAGCGTATTAATTATTATTATAGTGACCATTATTCAGTACCGTTTATAGGTCGAAGGTCTAATTCAAAATTCGAAAAAAAAAATTCAAATTTTTCCGAGGTCGACTTTTTCTAGAGCTATTTTGAAATAGACCTTTTGAGTTATAAACGGTTCCTATGAAACGTCACTATTGGAACTATTATTACGCTTTAACGACGTTCTACAGCGTAAAAATGGATTCGAAACGCGTAGAGTCATTAATTGTGACCTTTACGAAATCGTCACTATATGACGAGGACGTTTCCGAGGTAAATGGGCGTCGTGCAATAATTTTTATTAATTTTTTTTTAATTTCAAAGATTCTGCAAATATTATTGATTGTAGAAAATGTAATTTAAGGGAGACTAAACTATAAAAAAATAATATAAAAAAAATATAGATAGATTATGATAATAAATTAAAATTAAGAAAAATTAAGAACGAGAAAAAATTAATTTCCAATATGTGAATAACTTATCATTAGTAGTTCTTTAAAGACTTAGAATTCCGTAATTATTTTTTTTTTGTTTCTTTCGGAAAAAAACTCCCTTAAGGAACAAAAAAATTTATTTTGCCCCATCTCCCGAAAAGTAGAGAGTAACGTTATTTCGTGCCCGAGTGAAACCGTAGTGAGGGTAACCTTTATATTTTTTTTTTACGTTAATTTTTAAAGTGTAGCAAACAATC
>JABUQX010074094.1:0-30101 GCA_015478945.1 Trachelipus rathkii | reverse complement strand
AATATAATATATTACATAATATATATTATATAATATATATATATATATATAATATATATAAATATATATATATATATATATTATATATAAATATATATATATAATAATAGTAAATATATATATATATATATAAATATATATATATATATTATTATATATAATATATATATAATTCTTTATCATCTACCTTTTCTCCCCAAGACTTGGGGTAAGGTGCGTACATGCATCGGAAATGAAAAGCAGTAGAAAAATATGACAAAGTCGTGAAAAGAAAGCCAGTCCTACTGCCCCTCTGTTACTATTAATTAGTAAGAAATCGTGCGCAATCAGAAATCACACTAGAATTCACGGGACCGCGAGGACCCCCTATGGTAAATCGTCAATTAAGGGTTCATCCTTGCCCAGGTTGGCCACAACCATACCCCCTCACAAAAACCCGCTATTCACTCCTATTATGCCACCTTTAATTCTCGCCTCTGCCAAACTCACATTCTCTCCTTTCAGACATTCCTTTACTGACTCAATCCACTTTTCTTCGGTCACCCAGCCGGTCGGTTCCCAACACCACCCCCACTATACATCCGCTTAACCAACCCGACTATCATCCATCCTTTTTTCCACGTGACCCAAAAAAAAAAAAACTTAATCTCCTTTTTTTTTTTTTTCAAAACATACTTTCATTAATTCTCTCGTTTACCCCTTTCTTCACTCCACACAAACTCTCTTATACGTTAATTCCTCATTTTTCAATTCTTCTCACACCTAGTTACGCCCCCTAAGGATGTCCATCTGAACACATTGAACTTTAGATCGTATACTTCTTATTCCAAGACCAGTCTCAGCTACTATACTACAAGACAGGTAAACAACATTACCCTCATGCAAGGGACTCTAGCGGCACTCAAGACTTAGTCCCTTTTACATTCACCAACGATTTTAATTGCACCAGCCACCATCTCCTTGCCATTCACAACTTCCTACACACTCTGCATCATGCTTGCCTTCTCTTCCAACAGATACCCTTAAATATTTTAAACTCAGACACTTGTCCAGGCTGCTCACCATCTAACATAACTTTCCCACTGAGGACTGTCCTCACTCACAACCATAAAACCTATACTCTTATCTACGTTTACTTCAAACCCCTCCTTTTACAAACCCTGCCAAATCTTTCTAACCAATCCTCTCAAAACTCTCTCAGATTCGCCACAACAAAACCCAAAATCATTCCGCATATAATAGGGTAGGGCACCCTCCACTCTTCTCCATCATTCTAACCACATTTCCTGCCACCCACCATCTCTAATTCTTTTCAAACCCCACCATATACAAATGAATAACCAAGGAGACATAAGACAAAACCCTGCCTCACTCCACTATTAATACTAAACCAATCAGCTTTTGACACCATTTATTCTACACACGCCTCCAATTATCGTCATCACATACTTTTGATTCCATCAGAACCCTACCACCACCTATATCCTTAACACCTGCCATCGAGCTTCCCTATTAAACCAGAATCATTACGCCTGGCAATCCATAAAAACCTAAATACAATCATTCTCTTCTCCCTCATTTCTCAAATCATTTGCTTTCAATGTAAAGATTTGTTCCACACATCCTCTACCACTCCTAAACGCACCTTGTTCTTCACCAATCAGTCCTTCAGTCACTCGACGCACTCTTTCAACCAAAATACCAGCATAGATCTTCCCTACAACACTCAATTAGGGATGCCGCAAGAGGACCGATATATATCGATATTGAGATTTTTTTTTCGATAGTATCGAAAAAATATCGATGATATATTTTCAGCCGATATATCGATATTTTATTTTCAGTATCGAATCAACGATATTTATTTTTTACTTCTAGAAATTTTAAGCAGTTTTCTTTTTTCATAAAATGACATTTAAGCAAAATGTGTGTATTTTTCAGGCGCGTTTGGATGATGGGGACATTTGTCTAACTTAGGAGAAGGAGGGAGGAAGGTCAGATGATCATACAAGAGAAGAAAGAAAGGCCTATAGCGGAAGAACAATTTTCACAAAATATACCTATTGCGTATTTTAATTTTCAAATTAGATATTTTTAAAAAGTAATGAAGGTATACTCTATAATACAGGACAATACTAGTTTTGATGTTAAAATTAAATCTTCAATTAAATTTTAATTTAATCTGAAATTAGAAAAGTTTAATGTTTATATGCGAAAGATTTCTACAGACTCGAAGCTTTATTCCCTCTGTAAAACCACCTCCACTGCTAATTTAGGACCATGATAGGTTTTACTTTAAAAACAATATATATATTATATATATATATATATATATATATATTAATATATATATATATTATTTCATATATTATAATATATAATATATATATAATATATTATATATATATAATATATATATATATATATATAATATATATATATATAATATCAGAGGCGATCTGATTACTCGTGCTTAGCACAGTAATATAGAAAGTGATCGAATCTTTTACAAATTCATAATGTTACGATAAAATTCTTATTTTTTGCTTAAAAATTGGTCAAATGAATGAAATATAAATAATAAATATAAAAGATTATGTAAAATTGAAAACAAAAAGTGTATTATTTTCAATTAATTAAAAAAGGGGACTCTTGTGCTCGAATGGAATAGCGGAGGTTGTGTGTGTGTGAATTTAGGTATTAAAATGTTTATATTGTTGTATGTATTTGGCATCTCTGTTACATTCTCTTTATGTATAAATTCGGCGAGACTACATTAAATATATATACTGTATTATATATATATATATATATATATAGTATATATATATAATATATTATATATATATATATATATATATATATAATATATATATATATATATATATATATATATATATATAATATATATATAATATATATATAGTATATATATTCTTTATCTACTTTTTCCCAAGATTGGAGGTAAGGTGCGCTACAAGCATCGGAAAAAAAGCAGTAAGAGAATATGACAAATGTCGAAAAGAAAGGCCAGCCTCTGTAACATTAATTAGTGAAAACTCGTCACAGACAAAAATCCACGCCCAGAAGCTTCATTGGACGTGACGGGACCCCTCACTATGGTAAAATCGTCAATTAAGGGTCATCCCTGTGCCCAGGTGGGCCACAAACCTGCCCCCATACAAAACCCCGCCATTCTCTCCTATCATGCACCTTTATTCTCGCCTCTGCCAAACTCGCATTCTCTCCTTCAGGACATGTCGATTCACAGAACTCAATCCACTTTCTCTCGGTCTTTCCCAAGCCGGGCGGTTCCCAACACACTCCCCACTATACACCCGCTTAACCAACCGACACTATCATCCATCCATCCCACATGACCAAACCATCCCAACATACTTTCATTTATTCTCTCATTACCCCTTTCTTGCACACCACACAAAACTCATCTAATAAGTTCATTTCCATCACTTTTATTAATTCTCTCACACCCTTCACTATCGTCAAAGAATTGTCCATCTGAACACATGAACTTTAGATCTATACTCTTATTCCAGACCATGGTCTCACTACCATACAATAAAACACAGCGGTAACAACATACCTCATGTAAGACCCTAGCGCACTCAAGACTTATCCCTTTACATCCAACCAACGATAATTGCACCAGCAAACCTTCCTGCCATTCACAACTTCCTACTACACTCTGTATCATTCGTTCCCTTCTCATCCAACACATACCCTAAAATATTTAAAACTCAGACACTTGCCTCCAGCGGCTCACCATTAAACCAGTTAACTTTCACATGTGAGGACGTCCTCACTCACAATCATAACCTTACTCTTTATCTTACGTTTACTTTCAAAACCCCTCCTTTTAATACCCTGCCAAATCTCTCTCTCTCTAAAATTCCTCTCAAACTCTCTTCAGATCGCCACACAGAACCAAATCATCCGCATATAATAGGTCTAGGGGCACCTCCACGCAGTCTCCATTCTCCATCATTCAACACCATTTCCTGCCATTCCCCACCTCGAATTCTTTCATAAACCCTCCCATATACATAACAAAATTGGATAACTCCAAGTGACTAACACAACCCTGTCTCACCGCTATTAATACCTAAACCAAACACCATTGACACCATTTATTCTTACACACGCGTTCACGATCGTCATCATTATCTTTTGATCCATTCAGACCTACCACCAACACCCATATATCACATAAATACCTGCCATAAAAGCTTCCCTATTAACTCATCATACGCCTGTTGCAACATCCATAAAACCTAAATATATTATTCTTCTTCTCCCTCATTTGTTCCAATGTAAAGATTATCCACACATCCCTCTACCACTTCCAAACGCAACTTGTTCTTCACCAACAAGTCCTTCAGTCACTCGACGCACTCTTTCGACCCAAAATACCACATATACCTTCCTACCAAAATTTCTACAGTTCCCCTTTTTCTCCCTTACCCTTTATATAAGGGTACTATTACCGCTCTTCTCCAATCCCTTGGAACTTATACCTCCATAAAAACGCTTTTATTACACAACTTCCAAAAATCCAATTCAGATCACCATTCTCGCCTCGCTCTTGATTCATTTTCACCAGTTAATTTCATCATATTACCTGCAGATTTACCATTCTTCAACTTTCTCACTCTAACCCATTACCTCCTCCTTATAAATGACCTCATCCCAAAAATACCTATCCTTTCTTGCACCATCAAACCCACAACACATTCACCTCTTCATTACTGCCAATTTGTATTGCAGATTTTCGAAGTGTTCTTTCCACACTCCCCTCCCATCCATTTCATTCAGTTACAAAAGCACCACCCTATTCATTATTTAATAATTATAATTATAAATAATATATATAGTATAATATTATATATAAATAAATATAATATATATTATATATAATATATAATATATTATACTGTAATATATAATATATATATATATTATTATATAATATAAATATATATATAATATAATATATAATTATATATATAATATATATACTATATTTCTATATCCATTCCTTAGATTATATATATATATTATATATATATATATATATATATATATATATATATATATATAATATATATATATATTATATGATATATATATATATAATATAATATATATATTATATAATATATTATATATAATATGTATATCCATATATATTATATATATATATATATATATATATATATATATATTGTGTTTGTTTTGTAGGTTTGATATATGTCCTATTCATGAGGGAGGTTTACGCAAGGAATTCGTAAGTATTTTTGTTACATGGGAACACAGTTCCTTGCAGCAGGGGTCTCTGGGCTAAAATTCATGTATCATTTTATTATGCTTGTGTGGTTAATTCTTTTTTCTTTTATAGGAATAGAAGTACTTGATAAATGAATCTTTGTATATTAATCTGAATTGTAAGAGAAATAATTGAGAATAAGAGCGAAAATCGATCTGGCAGTTGATACGATCAGAAAGCCAGAGAAAGGTGTATCAGAGACTTGAGGGACTATTCAAAATCATATTAAGGGAATCAACCGCAATAACAAATAATAATAGGGGTACTGTTCCCCGCGCGCGTTGGGATCTAGCATAACTATTATACAGTTATTGGGGTTGACTGGTCGTCATCTGGGAATAGCAAGGTAATAATAAAGAGTAGATTAATCAATTTTCATTTATCAATCGTAATCGTAATGGAAACTAGGAAGGGGGATAAATGTCCTAATTGTTGGAAATAAGGAGGAATATATGGAATGGAAGGGGAAAGTGGAGGATTGGGTTTGGAGTGTGAAAGAGATAGAAAAATATCCTGGCATAAGCATAAGGAATGCGTTATCAGGGGAACCTTGGCAGTTGGTAAAAGATCTATCGAGAGATGATATAACTGAGAAAGAAGGATGGAAGAAAATAATAGATTTCTGGATAAACAATATATGATTGCGAAATCTCGAAATATTCTAGAATTTTGTTTATAGAAATGTAGAAGAGAGAAAGAAGGAGAAATGAACTAAGTGCATAGAGCAAACGTTATTTTTCGGTAGTGAAGAAAGACCACTGAATATGATACTCGACGACGGGGGAGATGATACCAATGTCGATTTTGATAAATATCCTGAACTCGATCCGATTGATGTAAGATAAAAGGATAGTCAACGTTTCTGGATGAGAGGGTGATTATTTTTATCTATTAAAGAGGTGTCATTTATTTAAGAGGCGCGTGTTGGTGAGAGAGAGATGAAAGAGAAATTATGTGAGAGAAACAGATTGAGGATGATAATGATGGCAGGAAAAGTGGCGGTGGTAGCAGGTTTTGGAGATGTAGGTAGAAGGCATATGAGGTACAATTGCCCAAAAAGAGATAGCAAAAAAGAGCGTGTAAGATTGCGGAGTTAGAAGACATGAGGAGGACCAAATGCTAACCGTTTAAAGAAAGTAAATGTTATGGATGTGGGAGAAAGGGTTTGAAATATCATTGTACATCAGAGAAAGAAAAGAAATCAGATGAAACAGTACTGTTGGGAGAAATAAATGTATCTGATGAGGATCCTTGGGATGATGTATGGGGTATAATAGATACGGGATGTTCGAATACAGTAATTGGGGAATTATGACTAGGCAGAGTGATAGGCTCCCGTATGAGGGTTGAGGAATTAAAAAGGAAAAAATGAAAGAAAAAGCGAGAGAAAAAAAGACCTAAAAATTATTGTTTGGAGGTAAAACATTAAAAAACCAATAAAGATGAATATTCCGGAATTAAAAAGATGGTGGGAATAAAAAAGTTTCTTCTAGAAACAGAGTGATAGAAGGAAATATCCCTTGGTTGATTGGGACAAAGGTGTTAAAAAAAAATAGAAGCAAAAATAGATTTCCAAACAATGGAGATGACAGGTAATCATTTCATTAATGAAGAAAGAATAAATGTAATAAGAGACGAAAAGGGGCATTTAAGGGTGAAATTAAGGGATAAGAAAAATGAAGGGAGTATATGGTTCAATATAAAAAGGGAAGACATTTGGGGAAATGATGATAAATGGCGAAAAAACTGCATGAAGTTACATTTCCAATTTGGACATTGTTCATACGGAAAATTGAAGGACATGCTTGAAAAAGCGTTTGTAGACGATCCTACTTTTGAGCAAGTAAAAAAGGGAAAATTGGAAATAATGAGAAAGATTTGTGAAGAGTGCACAATCTGCAAAAAATACAAAAGGAACACAAGTACACCGGTAGTGGGGATTGCGTTGACAAAAAAAAAAGTTCAATGAGGTGGTGGCGTTAGATATAGGGGAGTTAGAAGGGGAAAAATTTCTGGTAATCATCGATTGGGATACGAGATTTTGTCAATCAAAATTATATAAAAAAAAGACAGAGGAATTAAGGAAGTTATATATATATATATATTTATTATATTCCGTTTTTGGTCCGGAAGAAATATTTTAACAGATGAGGGAAGAGGAATTCCAAAACCCAATAGTAGGGGTTGGTGAATTACCGATCAATGCGGGGATTAATATTTTATTAAGTACCGCTATCTATATATCTCTATATATCGGAAATGCGAAAAGATGGTGGGAATTAATAAAAGAGAGTTTACGAAAAAATGAAGAAGAAAATAAGTGGAGTAAAAAATGGATCTGGCATTGGATAGTATATATATAATGAAACTAATCATTGAGGATGGGTTTTCTCCATTATACAGTAAGTTGGAAGAAAAACTTAGCCGAAACAGAACTATCTATTGATAGTTTATTAACAATCACCGGTGAAACTAGAAACAGATTATATATATATGGTTGAGAGAAAACTCGATGGAAATACTATAACAGGTATAAGGTAAAAAATACATAGTGGATTGTAAAAATATATATATATATATATATCATATATATATTGAGGAAATGTTAGAAATCATAAGTTGGAGGATGCAAGAATGGGGGATAAAGTTTACTATAAGAAAAAGAACGAAAATAAATGGAGAGGACCTGGGAAAGTCATAGGGATAGAAGGGAAAACAGTTTGGGTACGTCATGGGGGATTGATGAGAGAAGTGAATAAAATTCACATTCACATTACAAGAATACAAAAGGCGGGTCATAAAGACAACGAAAGTGACAATGAGAAAGAGGACAATTTGGGGTTAAGTGAGAATGAGGAGAGTAGTGAAGATGATGGAAAATTATTTAACAGGAAGTTATATCTATCTTATATATTATATAACAGAGAGGAAGAGGAAACAATGTGAAGAAAGAAGATGAAAAAACAAGAAACATCTAATGTAAATAAAGGCATAAAAATGATCGGGATAAAATTATAAAGTAAAAGAAGTGAGATGATTGGGAAAAGAATAAAAATTATGATTTGGAGGAAAAAAGGAGAAGTAGTGTACTGTGGAGCTTTAACCAGATTAAGAATATAGAATATGAGGGGAAGAACAATGATGATATCCGGGTTTATGATGTTTAAAGGAAAAGATATGAAGAAGGAGAAGAGTGCTAGCAATGATTTGAAGGGAATATTGTTTTTGTTTTTAACGAGAAACGATGATTATCAAGTAAGAAATGATTCAAACAAGCAAAAAAGAAGAGAACTTGGATAGTTGGCAAGAATAATAAGGTATGATGAGGAGAAATTACACCGGACAGAAGCTTGTGGACCTTAAGACAAGGTGATAGTAAATCAAAAATATAAAAATATATATATATCTGGGTTCTATGTGGATATCTTGAACCAATTATATATGCAAAATTTTCATAGAAAAATTATCTTGGACCAATAAATCGATGAACACCATTGAAAGCCAAGTCTCTATCTATCTCTAAATTAAAACTTATCTTTAAGGTAAAATGATGAAAATGTATAGTGGGAGGTGTTATTCATAGATTTAAGACAGCATATTCCTATCTATATATATATTATTATAATATATATGGTTTCTACAACGGCCTAAGAAGCAAGAGACAATATATATATATCTATTTCTGATTATATATATGTGAAGGTCTATATAATTATGGTAGGAAGCATAAGAGATATGTGTGAAAAGGTATGAGAGGTATCAGTATTATATATATATCTCTATTTTATATATATATATTGGAATTTGATAGGGTTAATGGGAATACATGTAGATGATATATTATTTGGGGGTAATAAGGAGTTTCATGAGAAAATTATGGGGGAAATAAAGAGTAAATTAAAAATTGGGAGAATAGAAAGCAGGAGATTTAAATATTTGGGGATAAACATAAACGACGAGAATGGAATAATAAAAATGAGTCAGAATGGGTATATAAGGGATATGGTTAGGGAATTAAACATAGATGGAAATAAGGGAAAGGAAAAATTGAGTGATAAAGATCAAACAAGGTATAGATCTGTATTAGGAAAATTAAATTGGCTGGCTCAGAATACAAGACCATGAGTGTTAGTTTTCAAATAAGTAAGTAAACTGGGGAGAAATCTAAATAAAGCTAATTATGATAATTTCAGAGAATTAAATAAAATCGTAAAAAGAATGAAAGAAAAGAATGTAGGAAATTACACATTAAGGGTTACAAAGGAGATTTAACCCTGGAAGGTTTGCTGATGCATCTTTTTGGAATTGCAGAAGATGAAAAACACAAATAGTTTCTGATGTGTGTGAGAGACAAAAATGGAAAGCTGAAAAATTATCCTGTGGTATGAAAGTCTAAATGCGGCAAAATGGGTAGTCGGGATCTACTTAGCGGTGAAAACAATGAGTATGGGGAAGGGTGTGAATGGGCAGAATATTTGAAATATTTGTGGGAAGAAGTGAACGGTGTGAAAGATGTGAAAGAGGAATAAAAAAATTATAGTAATAAACAGATTGTAAGTCCGGTAAAAGAAAATGTGAAGACCGAAACAGTGTGAAGAACCAGAATGTTAATGAATAGACTTATTTGAAATATAAGACCCAAAATTGGGAAGGGGAATTCATCAAGATATAGAGTGGATAACCAAAGATTAAATCAGGTTTGCGAATGGATGACAAAGGAAAAAGCAACATAAGATCTGTGAATTGTAAAGTGTTATCCAGAATCAAAAGAGAAAATAAAGAGAAAAAGAAAATGGTATTAGTGTGTGTTTGTTTTGTAGGTTTGATATATGTCCTATTCATGAGGGAGGTTACGCAAGGAATTCGTAAGTATTTTTGATATATGGGAACACAGTTCCTTGCAGCAGGGGTCTCTGGGCTAAAATTCATGTATCATTTTATTATGCTTGTGTGGTTAATTCTTTTTTCTTTTATAGGAATAGAAGTACTTGATAAATGAATCTTTATATCTGAATTGTAAGAGAAATAATTGAGAATAAGAGCGAAAATCGATCTGGCAGTTGATACGATCAGAAAGCCAGAGAAAGGTGTATCAGAGACTTGAGGGACTATTCAAAATCATATTAAGGGAATCAACCGCAATAACAAATAATAATAGGGGTACTGTTCCCCGCGCGCGTTGGGATCTAGCATAACTATTATACAGTTATTGGGGTTGACTGGTCGTCATCTGGGAATAGCAAGGTAATAATTAAAGAGTAATTAATCGAATATATATATATATATATATAATATATATATATATATTATATATATATATATATATATATATATATATATATATATATATATTATATAAATATAATATATATATATATATATATATATATATATATATATATTATAAATATATTTTTTTTTTTAAAAAATAAAACGAGACACTTACAATTTCATTTTCACGATTATTTATATTTTTACAATTTAATTTAATATATTATTGGGAAAAGACTTAATAATTCAAATTGATTTTTATTTAACTAATTACTCGTTAGCAACCACGTTAGCATCTTTCGAATTCAGACTTTGTGTGCTGAAAAAGAAAGTTATTATTTCAGTAAAATACATTTCAACTGATCTCCTCTCAATATATATATATATATATATATATATATTATAAATATATTATAATTATATATATATATATATATATATATATATATATATATTATATATAAATATATATATATATATATATATATATATATAATATAAATATATATATATATATATATATATTATATATATATACCGGTATATATAATATATATATATATAATATATAATATTATATAAATATATTAATATATATATATATATATATATAATATATATATATATATATATATATTATATATATATATATATATATATAATATATATATATATATAATATATAATATATATATATTCCCGTATATGGCCCTCACTCTGCGCCGTGCCCTGTTTGTCGCTACGGCCACGAGCGTGGACGTATAGAGTGCGGTCGTGTTCCTATTGGGGGTGACTATATTCACCACAGGAACAATCTCCGCTTACTTTAGTCCCATCGTGGCGTGGGCGTCAAACACTTACGCGGACACCTCTAGGCCCAGGTTCACATCCCAGCAGTGTGAAATTACTTTAAGGGTTATTTTTGAAATACCCATCACACTGCGTGAATTTGCCAGCAGGTTGTTAAAACATACAATATATATTAAATATCTAATATATATATATATATATATAATATATATATATATATATATATATATATATATATATATATATATAATATATATATATATATATATACTATATATTAATAATATAATATATATATGTATATAATATATATATATATATAATATTATATATATATATATATATATATATTATATATTATATATATAGTTATATATATAAAGTATATATATTATATACATACTCACCAATTTCGGTCACCAAAACTTATAGCAAAGAGGACGGTCTCTTAGTCCCTTAATCGCCTCCCACTGATTACTAAAACCCCTGGGCTAAAGATGTTTTAACCAACACAGAAAAACTAGTCGCCAAGTTAAAAGATTTATTCGTTAAAATATAGAAGCAACCGAATTCTAAACAATAACACCTATTAACCCAGATGTAAATAAAATGCAACTCAGAAAGAGACCCCCATAAGTCTACTTCTGAGACAAATGCAAAGGCTTTAATATAGACTGTACCCAAACAATCCCAACTAATGAAAAACTCACCAACCAATCATCTAATAGTCTACAAGACAGTTTTAGTTCTCCTCTATCCTTCCTATAAACTCTTGCTCCCGAGTTCCTTTATCGAGCTCCTTCTAAGGGATTCTATACCCTAGAAGATGAATTGGATAACCGCTCCCAAATGGAGCTGATGCGATGACCCATTCTCTTCTAATGCTTCCTGCACTCCGAGAAAAGGTGGATGGAAAACTGTTCAACGTAAACGTCGCAAAACGCTCTAAACGATTCTGGTTCTGATGAAGCAGAAAGATGGACCAGAGTCCCATTCTTCGCAATCAAACTACCCAATTTCCCAAAATCACCCGCAGATGAAGTACTGGAAAATTCTCCAGAATCCAGACCTTTGCCAATTCATGCGAATTCCCATATTGGGAAAATCGATGTCGTAAACCCCAATAACTATGCTCAAAAAGACAATACCCTTTCGGATACACCTTCCTTCCCCATTTCCATGGAAAACCACTCTATGCCCTCCCACATCTGAATCTGCTTGCCAAGCGGGTTTTGATACTGCTCTCACTAATAAAGAGCATTACGAATGTCTTTATTACCAACCAAACCCACATAACAATTGGATTGGTTGAATTTCAACTATCTCGCATTCATGGTTGAAGCTCTTCACCAAATACATCTGTGAAAAACTCCTCCCTAAGATGTATACAACCAACAAATCTTCTGGTGATGACTACCCTGCTCCCCCCAGGTTTTGTTCTCCCTTCTCGCCGAGACCCACGTTTCAACCTTCCCTCTCAATCGGAACCCACCTCCAACATTCCCCCATCACATAGAGGACCAATTATATATATAATTTTAAAACAATTCATAAATATTCATAAATCCCAACATGACTACTTTCCTTCAATGGGAATTGTCGTGGCTATTACTCTAATTTCGAAGAACTTGTTCAACTAATAAACATATTGCCACACCAAAGGTATATAGTTTGCAGGAAACTTCGACTATTGCATCGTGACTCTTTCCAACCAATCTTGCATATATAAATTAGCCGTTAAACTTCTATAGAAAGCGGTGACAATATAGGGGAGGGCAGCCGAATTACTCATTCACAAATCTATCCCCTATTCCCCAGTCCTCTCCAAACCAAACTTCATGCAGTAGGGGCAAGAATTCACTTGTCCATCGACATTACTATATGTTCAATCTCCTTAGCTTCGTGTAGTGAATTTACTAAGGTCGACTTAGCTGATCTTTTTAAACAGCTCCCTACTACGGTTGTTATACTAGGTGACTTCAACCTCCGCCACCCCTTATGGAGTGACTCTGTCACTTCATCTAAGTCCAAGATCTTAATAGATCTCCTAACCCCCTTTTCCCTGGGATGCCTTAACACAGGACTCCCAACCTATAAACCGTTTAGATACACACACTTCTTTCTGTGTATCGATATTTCCTTTTGTTCCCATTCCCTTATTGATCGTTTTACCTGGTCCCGCTTTGATTTATTATCGGCGCGATCATACCCAATAGCATTAAATGAGCTTGTTCCAAGCCCAATGCAAAAACCCAACTCCAGCTGGCGTTATGATCGAGCGGAGTGGGCTCCTTTTTATCAGGCCACAGCTATCCCTCTTTCTCCTTTCAATAACCGATTTCCGACTGTTGATGATGCCTTTTGCTTCTTCCAGAAAGTCGTCATCTCTGCAGCGGAAGCTTGCATCCCGCAGCTTCCTCAGCAGGGCGTCCCGGCAACCCCTTGTGGTCCCAAGAGGTGCGCACAAGCCAAACGAGAGAAGAAGAAACTCTACAGGCAATATAAAAAGACCCGCACCACCCCAACATGATTATTTATAAAGCAGCCGCAGCGAGATCTCGGGCGAATTAATCGTAAAACGCGTAAACAATATTTTCGAACTTACATATTGACTGTTAACTCCACAACTCCCCTCCTTTAGCTGTGGAAAGTTAAACAAAAATATCTCGTCGCTCCCAATAACTCCTCACCCACAGTCCTCCGTTTATGGCCTGATATAGCTGATACATCTCATCCTGCGTGGTAGCGGATCGTAGGTATTAGACTTTGGCTAACCATTCGAGTTCATTTCCGCTACACTGAAGCCTTCCAAAGAAAACTGACACAGCACTGCCAGAGCTTTCAACAGCCAAAGGGGAAAGACACCCTACAACCGGTCTTTTTACACTGCAGAGTATCACTGCAACTGGGCGAGTGAGCAAAGACCGGTGCTCTTGGTCCAGACATGATTTCGTATATCATGCTGTCCGGTCAAATACATCCCTCGGCATCAGCATTTTTGCTGGATCTATATAAAAGAATCTGGATCGAATCCTCTTTTCCAACTATTGGACTACAGCTTTTGTAATTTCCTATCCCCAAACCTGGGAAGATCCGAAGTTGGCGGACAACCAAAGACCCAATCTCCACGGACCTGCCATACCTGTAAATTAATGGAAGAAAATGTTTCAGGGCCGCTTCTCCTGTTCTGGAGAGTCGCCAGCCTTTTTCTAACTCCGAGTTTGACTTTCGCATAGAATCGTTCGATCGAAGATCCTTTGTTAAAACTAGACCATGACACGGGAAGCCTTCTCAACTGGAGGGATGGTTCTTGGTGTCTTTGACCTGAAAAAAGCTTATGATTACAACGTGGAAAACTGGGATTCTCCTTAAACTCCATTTGCTCGGTTTTCGCGGACAACTTCCTCTTTTCATTAAATGTCTTTTGTCAAAACAGATCCATTCCCAAGTTCGGTGGTCTTCTATTCTGTCACGCCACTTTACTCTGGAGGAAGGCGTTCCGTAGGGTAGTGTTCTAGTGACTTGCTATGTGCTCTCGAATTTAATGACATTGTTACTTCTATCCCAGCGGCGGTCAATTTTTTCTCTCTATGTTGATGACCTTGTGTTATATATAGCCGTGCCAAGCTGCCTTTTCTCGAACGGCAACTTCAACGCTATTGAGAATATTTCACAATGGGGTAACTCCCATGGCTTCCATTTTCTCCCACCAAAACTCAGCAGTGCTTTTCAAGAAAAAAAGGAATCGAAGAGCACCTCTTCCCAGCGAACCTAACCTTATATAGTTTGCCCATTCCTGTAACTTCACAGGCCAAATTTCTAGGGCTCATCCTAGACGACCATTTAACATATGCACCGCATATTAAACGCCTAAAAACAACTTGTCATCGCGCTCTTGACCTGTTACGTCATTCTCGCCTCAAAATCTTGGGTGCTGATCGCAAGCCTTTACGGCTATATATCGCCCTAGTTCGATCGAAACTTGACTATGGCTGTGTAGTATATGGTCAGCCTCACCTACTAATCTACTGCATCTGTTGGATCCCATACAAAATGAGGCGAATCCGTTTCTCCACTGGAGCCTTCCGATCGTCACTCCCGGTTAAGCCTTGAAGTTGAAGCCAATGTGATGCCACTCTCTTCTTCGAACGAGAATACATCATGTGTACAAGTTACCTTCGTTTTCAAATCCCCAATACCCTCTGCCCTGACACCGATTCTGAGGAAGATACCTCAGAATCCTAATTACTGCCATGCGAACACGGTGCATAACATCCTTAATTTCCTTAATATCTCTTTACAAAAGGTTGCTGCCTTTCTCATACGATGAAGGATACACACCTTGGTTGTCCCGCTCCCACCATTTGCTTGCTCTGACCTCTCTCTCCAAATCAAGCCATTCTGCTGCCCTGTTAAAGGCATCATTCTTGTCTTCCACAGTTCATGATGAGTTCACCCCAGTATTTACTGATGCCTCTAAAAACGGGGCCAGTGTGGGCGCATCTGCTGTCTTTTCTGATCGCAACCTTCCCATACCCTCCCCTCTCGTGCTTCAATTTTCACAGCAGAATTAATGTGGTTATAATGATTGCGCTTTCTCGAATTCCCTCTTATCCTTAACCAAGAATCAATCTTTGTTTTTATTCAGATTCGCTCAGCGCGCTACAAGCGCCTAAAACCCCTTATTCTAAAAATACAATGGCATCTGCTGTGCACAAATTTCTTCGGCTGCTCCATCCCCGCCGAAAGAAACAAATTATTTTATGTTGGACCCCCTTCTCATGTAGGGGTAACTGGCACAATGAAACCGCTGACAGAGAGGCCAAAATGCACGCTCCTCATTCGAAGTTGTTCCAGTACCTCCCGGATTGCCATCGACAACGCTACCTCCCATCAAACCGATTACTATCCTGCTCTCGACAAGTTTTCGATCTTATTGGCAAGAGCACTGGACGAAAGATCAGAGAGGAGCGAAACTTAGAAATATAAAGCCGATCATCGGGGATTTGTCATCCTCCCACCGACGAAAACGCTTACACGAGTGAAACTTGCACGCCTCCGTATTGGCAACACCAATATTCACTCACAGGCACTATATGTTACGGAACCCCCATCCCATTTGCAAATTTTGTCTAAGTCATACCCGCAATCTGTTCGCCATATCTTCATTAATTGTCCTCAACCTCTATTCGCCGCCGTTATTTTCCTACTTTACGATCCATAACACCTTCCAAAAGATTATCCCATATCTTATCCGAATCTTTCCACTTTAGTAGTAACTCTATTTTCTTTTTTCTACAAGAAGTGAATATTCTCCAAAATATTTTATATAATTTATCTATATCTTTATCTATATGATATCTATCTATTTTTATTTAGTTGACTGGAATATTCGTTTCTCTATAAATCTTTTTTACGTTTGAAATATGTAAGATCCAGGACCCGCCCATATGGTTTTGATTTTTTTTCAACCCAGTTGTGGCCGCTTTTGTTGAGCCGTGGTAGGTCCTGGCTATCACTGACTCAAAAAAAAAAATATATATATATATATATATTTAACTCTATCTATATTTTATCCGAGATGTATCGATGAGCAAATTTGATATTTTTATATTATCGCATCCCTACACTCAATAAACTTATTTCTCTCCTTATATTTTCTACAGTTCCCTTTATCTTCCTTTACCCTTATATAAGGGTACTATTACTCTTTTCTCCCTAATCCCTACAGAACTATTATCTCTCTCTCTATTATATATACTTCTATTTACACAAACTTCCAGAATCCAATCAATCTATCTATCTCTCCTATTTCTTATAATTTCTATCTATATATCTATTCGTATACCTGCAAGATTAAACATTCTTCAAACTTTTTCACTCTTACCCGTTTCCTCCTCCCTTTGCTAATATATATATCTCTCTATATAAATACCTAATTCCTTCTTGCACCATCAAACCCTATCTACACATCACTAGCACCTCTTCATTATCTCTAATATTAAATACAGATTTTTATCTCTATCTATCTTCTCTCCTTACATTCCATTTCATTTCAGTTGCAAAAGCATGCTTTCATCCTATTCATTTATATCAAACCAATTCCCTTTTATATCTATATCCTCTATTGCTTCCTTTCAGAAGATTATAGATATAAAATATATCTACTATAATATCTATATATAATATAATTATTATAGATATATATATATATTATTTATATTATATTATATTTATATTATATACTTATATTTATTATATTTTATTATATATAAAAATATAAATACAATTATATATACAATATATATATTTTTTATATATATATCGAACGATAATATATATACATATATATATATATATATATATATATATATATATATATATATTATTTTTAGAAGTTTGTCGGGAAGCTGGTGCGGTGCGGTGCGATCCAAAGGACCACACCGTTAATTTTTCTCGCGCTCAGCACCGCACCAAGTCGCTGAAATTTTGATGTGCACCGCACCGCACCAAAATGAGCGCACCACGCACCGCACCTGGTGCGTCGGCCAACCCTAGTATTAATTAATTAAAATATCAAGTCGCCTCTTGTCTGCAAAACTCATTTTTTGTAACAAAGAAATCTTCCATTACTATAAGGTGTGAGAGAGCAGTTCGTAAAAATATTTCTCTGCCAGTCTGTTTTAAAGAAAAGAAAAAATTCAAGTAAAAAGGTATGTTCTTGATATATGCCAATGATGTTTTTGATAGAGAAAACATTAATATTTCCGTCATGACGGAAATGACCCTTCTTACCTCATGGTATGAGCATTTAATGAACAAAACTAGGATTAAAGAAAAAAAAAACATTTAAGGTTAAGAAAATTTTAATTTATTTGGCTAAAATGAACTGGAAAAATTGAGAAACAATAATAGTGTGGAATACATTTCGAAATTAAAATAAAGCCATTTAAAATAAAATCATTAATTAAAACCAAATTCCTTTTTTTCTTTAGCTCTTGTCTACCGATGATAGTTCACTGATTCTTGCAGATCGCCGCACCGGAGTCAAGTTTCCAGCAGTCGAAAATCGTCTTGATTTATATGATGGGCTACTTAGAATTTCAATCTCATTCTATAAAAAATAAGATAATTTGTAATTTAATAAGTATGCAAATAAATGTACAAATATAATTACAAAGAGGAGCTAAGCCTAAAACACACACAAAAAAAAAAAATCTTACTTCACTTTTCACTGATGAAACAGAATTTCTTCTCCTCCTTACAGGAATTATCATTTCCTTATCTGGAGTAGTTATATTTCTAGTTCTACGCAGAGAATATCTAGTCTGAATCGGAGAGGGTACTTTGTCTTTGCTTTCTAATTCCTCTTGAGTTTCCACAGAATTATCCACCTCCGACTTCGAAGCTTCATGCTTATCGGAATATTTTGCTTTTCTTATTACTGTGCTACCTGTTGAGGCTAACACATTATTTTCATTAAGCGCACAACTTGAATTTTTGTCAGGTGAACTTTTCGTGGGTATTAATGGCGACTTCCTTGTTGCATATGAAATTGTGGAATTTATAAGCGGATCATCTTCCTGTGATAAATCGGTAAGTTTTTTCGTTGCTAATGATAAATTAGGTGACTGCTTAGACTGCGAGCTGGCTATCGATACAGGTGATAATTCTAATATTTCTAGAGCAGAAGAATTAAGCAAATGCTCGCTCTCTTCATAATTACAATTTTCTTTTAAAATTTTTGTATGTGGTTTATCTTCACGAGAACGGAAATCAATAGAGTAACTGTGGTCATTTTCATCTCTTATTTGTTCTTCTTCGTGTGATGTTTGATCTAAAGTTACAATTGATTCAGAAGTATATGGAATAATATTTTCTTCTTCTATATGAGTGTTAATAGCTCTAGCCGTATTTTCTTCATCGCTTACATCTGGACTTATGATTATTTCATTTGATAAAGCTGCGCTCGCTACTTTCAAAGGGGTAAGGCAGATTATGTTTTTCTTACAGACGGGAGAATTTTCTAAAATTGACTTTCGCTTCGCTGGACTTTTATATTTGGTCATATTGATCTTGGGAGATTCATTAAAGGAATGAGAGAGATTTTTATTTTTTGAAAACTCCTCATTAATACAATTACTTGAAACAAATGATGACATTTCGACAAAATCTCCCTGCTTGTTGTTAACAATATTTTCTTTATTTTCAGAGGTTTCTTCATTTTGTTTTTGCAGTTTTAAAGGATCATCTAATTTTGACATTTCTGATCCACATGCTGAGGAATTTTCAAGATCCTCGAATGTTAAGGCTTTTCGGTGTGGTGATTTGGACTTTAAAATATCATCAATAGAGTTTTCATCTCTCCTAATAACTTGGTCATTTTCATCCAAAGTTTTTTCATTAGAAACTTCACATACTTTTTTGCCTATAAATTCAACACTTTCAGAAATAGGTGTTTCTGCATTTTGGTTCAATATTTCAATATCTGGTCTACAATTTTCCGAAATAACTGAAACTTTATCAGGAATTACATTTAAAGCATCAGTAGAATCTTTTGTCTTATTCAAGATCATAGTCTTATCTATATCTTTATCTTCCATATTTTCTTTGTCACACCTTTCCTCCGGTGTCATATCCTTAGATGTATAACAAGTGTTCTCAATTGTACAGTCAATACTTTCAATAGATGTTTCTATACTCTCTTTTAAGATTTCTTCATTAGGCATATTTTTAGTAATACTTTTGGTTTCTGACAATTTTGTGTGATCGACAGCCCTTTCCTTTCCATTCACTTTATTTGTGCTACAATCATCTGATGACTCATCTAAGGTAAGAGTGAAAGAGTTTTCACTCTCTTTAAAATCTTCATTATGAGTGTCCATAGCTTCTTTTTCTTTGTATGATCTAGAATCTTTCGATTCTCGTAACTTACATTGTGATGTATCTAAAATTTCTATTTCACTTCTTGTCAGTTCATCTTTAGCATTTTCATCTTCGTCCGAGACAACAAAACAATCGTGTATTTGCTGATCACTGCAAACTTTTTTATCATTGCAAACCGCTTCCAATTTAGATGAATCAATCAAAGAATTATCATCATTGACAATAAAGTCTTCTTCGATTTTAGTTTTTTCATTTAGCACCAATTGATTCTCTGAAATCACGCAAGGACTATCTAATTCATCAACATTCTGACTTTCAGTAATATCTATGGAACTAATTTGCGAAAGAATTTTTTTATCATTAGATACACTACTTAAACAAGGTAAATCTTTCTCAACAGCATCTATCTTATGTGTTAATTTTCTAGTTTTCCTATTTGTGGACTCTTTTACCTCTTTATTAAACTTATGAATTTTGGGTTCAGAACAAGATATTATGCTTATGTCATCATTTTTGGAGTAAATATTAAACAAATTGTCAGGATGGGATTCAGCGATAGCCAACTTTCTTTTCTTTATTGGAACAGAGAATAAGGAGGGGACTTCCTCCGAAGGAACTTCTTCTTTGACACGAGCAAATTTGGTCTTCAAATCTTTTTTAATTGTGCTATAAACAATTTCCAAATCTTCAATTTTATCATCCCCATAAGGAAGAACTTCCTCATCAACCGAGTTTTTGGGGTCTGATTTGCCAAAAGTTTTTTCAACTTCTTTTTTATCGATTTTCTTATACAATGAAAAGAGTCCAATATCTTGGCTGTCTACTAAACATTTTGAAGAAGATTTCGTGTGCTCTGCTTTATCAGTTTCAACATTTCCAGCTGAATCACAAATTTCTGAATCTACCACTTTATCAATAATAACTTTCATTTTTTGACGTTTTTCGTTTTCTTTTAATTCCTTCAACTGCAGCTGATGGTAAGCTCGAGTTTCTTCCTTAGTAAACATAGAGTTTTCAAGATCATTAGGAACAATGTCACTATCGGAGCCAGAATCTTCATCTACTTCAGATTCCTTTCCCTTATTTATTTTTTCGACTGACTGTTTTACCCCCTCAATGATTTCGATTTCAGAACACATGATTTTACTGGCTTTCTTTTTTAAGTTAGATAATGTATGCACTACTTTAGGTTCTATCACACTTTGCTGGTCGCCATTACTTTCAAATTTATCAGAATGCTTACGCTTTAGTTTTCGCCTACGTCTCTTGCAAAGCTTTTCGACCATTTTAGAAGATGCATCTAATTTATTTAAAACATTTTTGTTACTACCATTTTCCTCATTAATTAAACCTTTATTTAAGTTTCCCTTACTTGCCTCACCATGATGCTCAACAGTCATTGAATTACTGGTCACCATTTTGTGTGTTAAAGTATCCTCTCTCCCTCTTTTCCCATTATGTTTTTGTATAACATTGTCTTTGTGAATATTAACAATATCAGAATTTTTCTCCCGTATTTTATTTCCTTTATTAGGTAAAGCCGGCTTTAAGGTATTCCTTGTTTCAATATCCCTTACAGTCCAAACTTCCATTCCAATTTCAACTTCTTAATATTGTTGTTGAAGTTAGCTTTTGAATCTCACACTCGGTATGCCTTGCTGGTACATGAATTTGAGAGTGAAGCAGGGTGTTGAGGCCTGGTGCGAAATGGTGTGACTCCGACTCCAGCTTAGGATTCTAACTGTTCCTTACAATCATGGTTACAATTTTTTCCTTTTTATGTATTGGCTATCAATCCAAATGTTAAACTCTATATAAGCGAATTGCGGATTTTTGGATTGTTAGGGGATGTGCCGCCTTTATAAAGTTATTTCGGTCACCCCCTTTTATCCTAGCTTTCTTCGACAATGTGTTTCTAAAACAATATTGTAATAGTGTTTTTTTGGTTCAAAGTTCTTAATCTATCCAGAGACAGAATTTGCTAGATGCAGGTTTAGTTCCAATTTTTGCATCATATATCGATTAGATTTATCTGCAACTTTTTGCTTTTTTAAAGGTTACCCTAATTTGGAAGGAGTAAATTGGTGGAAAGTGAAGAAATTGTAGTTGAAGCTTGCACTGTTTTTTATGAAGATTATCTCTTTGTGTTTAACTTTGATGTAGGTTGATAATGTTTTATTGAACTATTGCCCTTCACATTAAAACAATGTTGTAAAAAATTATTGCGATGAAGTCTCTCATATGTTTTTAATTTAATTTTAACCATAGATAAATTTTAAACATTTACATTAGATTAAATTGTAACAGTGTGAACATGTAGATTGTAATCGGGCTCTGTTTGAGCAATTTGAGGGGCTCGTTGGATTTAAAAACTTACAGGATTAAGTAGGAATAAATAAAATGTTTATATATATATAATATAATTTATAATATATATATATTCATATATATATGTTATATATATACTATATATAATGTATATTATATAGTATAGTATAGTATAACTATATATATAGTATTATAATTATATTTATACTATTATTGTATGAATATTATATATATATAATATAAAATATATATTATATTATATTATATAGTATATATTATGATATTTATATATATATAGGTATATAATAGTATATATATATATTTGATATTTTGATATTAAGCTATAAAAAGTTATTTTATATTATATATATAGTATATATATTATATATATTAGAAGTACTATCGTATATATATATATTAGTATATATTTTATGTTTTGTTAACACATTTGAAGATAGTTAAATTGACATCCTGAAGTTGGGAGTCATGTTCATTTTAAACAGTCGTGCTATTTCAGCAGCTTTAGTCAACGTTTGAACTTCAGCTTCACTAATCCTGGAAGTAAGAAATACGTTAATGGAAGGCGTACGTAAACCTCTCTGACACAAGGGCTTATAAATATATAATGTATAAGTAAATTTTATATGTGGACTTCTTCTTGCAGGCAACAAATCCCTTTCGATTTCTTTCAATTAAATTATCGTTATAGATTCTTAATCTCTTTCCTTATCATACAGTGATGGCACTGGACACTGCACCTCAAGGTTAAGTCTCAAGGTGTGCACGAAAATTGAGAAATTTTCATTAAGAAATGCTTAAATGGTGATCTTCCTTCTCAAGTGAATTTGTTCCTTTAAAAAAACTTTCTCATATATATTATATATTATTATATTAATATATATTATATATAGCTACTATATATTATATATATATCTATATATATATATATATAATATATTATTATACTATATTTATCACTAATATATTATTTTTTATAGAACGTGTCTATTTTCTATCGTGATAATAATTTTCCATAATGTCTATATCCGATATCATTTCTTATATTGAATAAATACCTAAATAGTATTGCTATTTTCAATATAAATTTATTATATTTTATTATTATTTTATTGATTATAATCTTTATAAGGATTTTGATTAATTATTATAGGTCTACCATACATTAATATAGCTCTTGTAATTCTTCTTTCCTATTATTTTTATATATATATAGCTTAGGTATATTATTATATATATATTATATATATATATATAAGTATATAGTATATAGTATATATTAATTTTATATATTTATATATTATATATATATATATATATGATTATATTATATATTATATGATATATAAGAACATTTGGTTTTCGTAATCCTTTTCCTTCCTATATATATATATATACTAGCTATATATATAGTATGATATATATATATATATATATATATATATAATATATATATATATATGTATATATATATATATATATATATGTTTATCGTATATATATACTATATATATATGGTATAATATATTATACTAATTGTTGGATGTTGTTACGTTTGGTAAGAAGAGATGCCACATAGTAATGTATCGATATCTGGATGATTGTTGTTGTCAGCTGAACATGCAGCCTTGATTCTGAAGTGCTGTGTGTGAACGTGTGGGACAGAGTTTTTGTTTGTTATTAGAATATGAGGGTCTTAAGAAAGGAATACAAAAAAGTGTGGAGGGGGGGGGGGAGGTATTGCTTTTGTGCAAAACCAAGAAGGACGCAGGCGGAACTGTAAAGCTCGTGTGTCGAAGCCTGAATGTTCAATGGGATTTTCCAATAGGGAAGCATGTCACGGCCAACCGTTAATTGAATGTTCAATGGATTTTCCAATAGGGAAGCATGTCACGGCCAACCGTTAATGTTCACACACGCCGGTAGCCCCCGTCAAGATTCGTCACGTATAGTGACTAAAATACTTTTTGAAGGGAGGCAAAATTTTCTCTAATAACAATACAGGTTTTTAACGAATACGAATATTGAATTAACTTTTCGCAAAGCTTCACGTTTACAAATGGCATGGAGACTACAGGCTTTTAGTGTATAAGCATAATCTAGGTTTCTTAGTCTTTATTCTAATGGTACTTCATAGATACTGCGATACTTCGCAGATCAACTAAAACCTTTCACGAAGAAGTTGTTTGCTTTAGTAGGGAGGAAGATCTTTGAGGATTTAGAGTTGTACTACATGCAAGAGCCTGGATAATTAAAACTGTATAGTTTCTTTCTGCTTCACCATGACCAGATGGTCCTTTTCGTGTAGCAGATTGATGATAATACAACATTTATACCTACGTCTTCATCGAAGACGGTCGGTCCATCCAATACACAAATATGATTGACACTACAAGGAATCGAAAGTTCTTTAAATATGAAACCAATAGTGAATCATTCGTACAACTTGCATTTCAACAGTTTGGCCAAACTTTGAAGATATGGAACGATTGGTAGGAATTTTTTTCTTCTTCTATTTTCTTTCTTTCTTTCTTCTTCATTCTTTATTCTTCTTGCAAACTGGTTGAAATTCACACCTAACAATTTCACCTGTAATTTATTCTGTCACGAGAGATGGAATTCTCACTCTAGTCGAGAAAAACTAGTTTTTTGCTTTTATATATATATATATATTATATTATATATATATTATATATTATATAACATATATATATACTATAATATTATATATTAGTATATTGATATATATATATATGTGAGATATCTAAGAAGGTCTAAATGCGGAAATAATAATGGTTATATTAGGATTTATTTAATTAAATAGCTGTTTATTAAATTTTCTAAGAAGTAGTCTTGCATATATTTTTAAAGTACTTTTTTAAAAAAAATTTTCTGAAATTTTGTTTTAAAGGAATTTTAATTTGGTGGTTCTATCTTAACAATATGAAATGACCAATGTCCTATCCGAAATACGGGGTCGTAGAAGCTCATAAGTGATTTTTTCAAAATTATTTGGGTGTTGAGGAGAAAACACAGAGATTTATTATTTTAGATACGGCATGAAAAGATTATTACTATAGGTGAGACTTCGGAAGTTGTTTTAAATAGCTGCTTTGTATACTTTGATTGAAGTAATCACCGCCTGTCCTCCCTGCAAATGTTGTATATTTTTGTAAACAACTTTTGAAATATTTCTAGGAAGAGTCTTTTCTTGATAGGTATTTTTGTGTTATATTATAACATGAGTAAATTGGACTCTATATTGTCAACTCTCTTGAAATCCCATCATTCAGGGTACCTCGTAGACAAAGGTTTGATTTTATTTATTTAATATTTTATTTAAGTTAAAGGGTAACCAACAGAATGCAGAATATAAATCTATGGTATTCTTCGGATTATTTTATTTTTTAAATAAGGTCTTACGTTATATCATATTTTAGCTTGTAACAGGGTTCGCTTTCAATTTTAATTTTGTCAAATATATTATTAGAAATTTTTAGATTCAATAGAAATATGGTTCAAAACATTATATTATTATTTTAGGTGTGGGATCATTGTTCACTCGATTATCTTATGGATCGGACGCTTATATATTAAGGGAGTTCTTTTTTATTATTTTAGCTTGTTTTTTATACTCTTGTTTTTCGCGTAGGTGTTTTTCGTCTATATTCTGGTAAGGAGTTTTGTCATATATTTGTGTTGTTGTTGTGATGCTACATTCTCTTACGGTACTTCTTTCTGTTGGTTCAAAACGTATTATCATCCTGGCCATCTCCCTCCTTGAAATACAGGTCGTAGAAAAATGATTTTTGTATTTTTTTGAAAAGGTTTTATGGTTGAGGACTACTATGGTAAATCCCGCTTCGGAATTCTTTATTACATTGCTCAAAAGAATGTAGCCTCACCATTTTATTTTCTGGTGAAAATTTGACAAATTTTTGTACAATTTTAAGGGATTTTTGTGGTTTTTAAACATATTAAATGGCCATTCTCCTCCTGAACACTACAGGTCGTAAGAAAAAAGTGATTTTTTATATTTTTTAGAAAGGGTTTTTGTGTGAGGAACTATGGTATCTTCGATTTTTAATAGCTGTTTCTAAGCTTTTGGAGCTTCATTTTCTTAAATACTGATTTTTGTGAAACTTTTGACAATTTTTGAAATTTTAGGATTTTCTTGTTTAGTTCAAACATATCTAAATGCCATTCCTCTGAATTACACGGTCGTATACAAGGTAGATATTTACTTTTAAGTCAAAGGTTCTTTGTGTGCAGGAATACTAATGGCTATCTTCAGGATTTTCTATAGGCTTGTTAATAATTTTTGCGCGCTAACAGTCCTCATATTTAATTTTTGTCAAAATTTTGAAAAATTTTAGGATTTTTGTAGGTCTCAATACCATATTCAATATCTCGGCGCGGATCCTCCGAAATACAGGTTCGTAGAAAAGATGATTTTTATATTTAGGAAGGTTTTTGTTGGCTGAGGAATACTACGTATCTTCGGATTTTATTCATCCAGCTGTTTATACTTTTGCTCTTAAAACCAGTCCTCAATTTAATTTTTCGTCGCCAGCGAATTTTTTTATTGTCTTTTTCAGGAAGGTTTTGTGGTTCAAACACATATAATATGGCCATCCTCCTCGACAACTACAGTTGTTCGGTAAGAAAAAAGTGATTTTTTATATTTATTTTTAGAAAGGGTTTTGTCTGAAGGAATGCTGGGTCTGTATTTTCGGAATTTTTTTAATAGCTGTTATCTATCTTTGGAGGTCTACCACTCCAGTCCCTCAAATTTAATTTGTGAAATAAGTTCCTGAAATTTGTTGAAGAGGTTTAGGTTATTTTCCTGTTTCAACATAGCTAAATGGCCATTCCTCCTGATATACAGTTCTCTTAGAAAAGTGGATTTTTATATTTTTTCTAGAAAGGGTTTTTGTGTGGGGGGATGCCCGGGAAAAAAATTAACTATTAGTATCTTCGGATTTTTTATATCAGCTGTTTAGGCTCTTTGGGCGTAACCCATGTCCTCAAAACGTTTACTTTTCCTTCTGTAATCAAAAATTTTGAAAAATTTTAGGGAATTTTGTGGTTAAATTTATTAATGTTGGATTGATGACTGCAAATACCCAGGTCGTAGAAAAGCCTGGATTTTTTTATATTTTTTTAGAAAAGTTTTGTGTGAGGAATAGCCTTCATAGTATCTTGATTTTTCTAAAAATACCGCCTTTGTTTAAACCCTCCTCTTCCGAAGAGAACGTAGACCAGTCTCCTAAATTTAATTTATGTGAAAACTCCCTTTGGAAATCTTTCTTCCTGAACATCTCTTTAGGATTTTTGTGGATTCTCAGACTCCACATAGGTTAGAAGGCCATTTCTCCCGTGAAATACAGGTCGTAGAAAAGTGATTTTTTTATTACACTATATCTTAGAAAGGTTTGGGTTGAGCTATGGGAACAACAGGATATCTACTGGTCATCTTCGGATTTTTATAGCTGTTAAATACTTTTGGCGTAACAGTCCTCAGTTTAATTTGTCAAATGGGAATTTTAGGATTTTGTTGGGGTTCCCAACATATAAGGGGCCAAAATCCGTCCCGTGAAAATAGAGGTCGTAGAAAAAATGATTTTTATGTATTTGTATGATTAAAGGTTATGTGGTGGAGGAAAAGGGAAGGGTATCTTCGGATTTTTATAGCTGTTATACTTTTGGAGTAAACAGGTCCTTTATATTAATTTGTGAAATTTTGAAATTTTTGAATTTTAGGATTTTGTGTGGTCAAACATATTAAAATGGCCATTCCCTCCTGAAATACAGGTCGTAGAAAGTGATTGTTATATTTTTAGAAAAGGTTTTGTGTGAGGAATATGTTATGTAATCTTCGGATTTTTAATAGCTGTTATTACGTTTTGAGTAACAGCTCCTTATTTTAATTTTGTGAAACTTTTGAAATTTTTGAAAATTTTAGGATTTCTTGTGGTTCAAACATATAATGGCCATTCCTCCTGAAATACAGGTCGGAGAGTAAAAAGGTGATATTTATATTTTAAAGAAAGGTTTTGTGCTGGAAGGAATACTATGGGGTATTCTCGGATTTTAATTAGGGCTGTTATACTTTTGCGCGTAACAGTGCCTCTTATTTTGTTCCAAAAAATTTTGAAATTTTAGGATATTTGTGGTTCAAACATATAAATGGCCAATTCCTCCTGAAATATAGGTCAAAGAAAAGTGATTTTTTATATTTTAAAAAAGGTTTTTTTGTGTGAGGAAATACTTATGGGTAGATCTTTGGATTTTTATAGCTGGTTATACACCTTTTGGGAGTAACCAGTCCTCAATGTTAATTGTTGTGAAAATTTTGAAATTTTTTGAAAAATTTTTTAGGAATTTTTGTGGTTCAAACAAATTATAAAATGGCCATTCCTCCTGAAATACAGGTCGTAGAAAAGTGATTATTTTATATTTTTAGAAAGGTTTTTGTGGAGGAAATACTATGGTATCTTCGGATTTTGTATATACTTGTTATACTTTTGGAGTAACAGTCCTTATTTAAGAAAGGGTTTGAAAATTTTTGAAAAATTTTTAGGAATAAAATTGGTGTTCATATTATTCATATAAATGGCCATTCCCCCTTGAAATACAGGGCGTAGAAAGGTGATTATTATATTTTTTAGAAAGGGTTTTTGTGTGAGGAATACTATGGTATCGTTGGATTTTTAAATAGCTGTTATACTTTTGCGTAACAGTCCTTCAAATTTTAATTTTTCAAAAATGTTTGAAAATTTTAGGATTTTTTGTGGTTCAAACATATAAACGGCCATATTCCTCCTGAAATACAGGTAGTAGAAAAGGATTTTTATATTTTTAAGAAAGGTTTTTGGGTGAAGGAAATATACTATGGTATCTCGGATTTTTTAAATAGCTGTTATACTTTGGAGTAACGTCCTCAAATTTCGAACAATTTTTAGGGAACATTTTGAATTATTTGAATTTTAGAATTTTTGTGGTCAAATCCATATAAATCTTTCTCTCAATTCTGCTGCAAATCAGGTCTTAGAAAAGTGATTTTTCTGTATTTTTAGAAAGGTTTACCGTTTGCGGAATACTATGGTCACTCTTCGGATTCTATCTTTTTCAATCAGCTGTTATACTTTTTTGGAGTAACACCTCAAATTTAATTTTGTGATCACCATTGTTGAAAATTTTTTGCAAAATTTTAGGATTTTCTTGTGTCTTCAAATCATATATCAATGGCCATCTTCCTCCTGCAAATCACAGTCGTAGAAAAAGTGATTTTTTCATTTTTTATAGTAACAGAAGGTTCTTGTGTGAGAAATACTATGGCGTCTTCGGATTTTTTTTAATCTCGCAGCTGTCACTACACTTTTGGCGTAACAGTCCATCGAAATTTAATTTTGTCAAAATCTTTTGAAATTTTAGGTTTTTG
>JABUQX010074093.1:20000-25099 GCA_015478945.1 Trachelipus rathkii | reverse complement strand
AGAAGAGAGTGGCACGCATTGATATCGCTGTTCGAGGGTAGCACGCAGTAGCCGGTAAACAATTTTTCTCTGATTGTTGCTTAATTTCTTAGTTTGTTTTTTTATATGAAGCTGGATGATATATTTCTGTGTGGAGAGCATATTTGAAGATGCAAGCGGCAAAGGCAAGTAGCCGACACTAAACATATGATTCAATAATGAAATTATTTATTTATTTGTGGAATAATTGTGACTTGTGTTAATTCAAAATTTGTGAATGAAGTAAACAATTGTGAAATATTTTTGCCCTGTTAAGGATGATCACAATCAGCAAGACAATATATGCGGTGATCAAGGACAGCTTATCTGATTTGATGTTCGCGTCGTTGATAAGGATTTCAATGTACGTCAGAAGTATTCTAGACTTTACTCCTGCTTAAAATACTGATACTGAGTATATACAAGCAATTGAGCTATAGTTTCTACTACACGTACAAGTATTATACAATTTATAAATTGAGTAGAGATTCGTGTGTTGGAGCTTGGGTTGTATGGTTGCTCAATCCAATGGCTGGCGAAAGAACTGTAGGTTGCAAAGTTGAACAAAGAGTCATCAGGTACCGTCCTGGAAAGGCAATATGTTTTTTACATTTGTTGTTCCCGTATTGGTTTAAGATTTAGTATTATGTAAATTGGACCTAAATTGCTGGCTGAGTCAGTAATTTTGAAAGCACATTGTTGGAGATTTGTAAAACAATTTATAAAAATTTGTACCGTGAAAGTAGTCACGGGGTGGCCGTGATCGTGAGAGAATTTTGGGTAAGGCAAATATATTCCATTGTTTATGTCGCGAAACACCGAGCGGTCAGCGTCAAGTACTGAATTCAGAGTTAGTGATATTTTTATGCAACGATGGTGTGTGCATATATTAAAATAATATCATTTAAAATATTCGTTCTCAGTCTGTGATCCAGATGTACCGCAAGCCACACGAAAGCGTACTAGCAATTCGTCTAGGTAAAGCCTTATCAGCCGGCAGGAAGGTCCTAAATTTCTCTCTCTGTTTAGATAGTGCATGACGAATATATAGTGCATATTTGGAGCAATATAGTCAAAATATTTCTTGTCAATACTAAAGAAAATAAAGTTGGATGAGTTCATTGTCACCTAGAAAAACTTTAAGACTGCAGAAACCAGATCAGAAGTGAAAATAATGAAATCCCGATTGAAATGAACTGGAGCCAGATCTCATAGAATTTATTTGTGAAGATTTTTCTATTATCCACGTACAGTATTCCAAAAAAATCTCCAGCCTCGCTAGGGACATCTAAAAAGTCTGATGAGGATTGCGTGTCAGAGTGTCATCTATTAATCCGTTACCTTGAATTCTCTCTCAATTTCACTCTGAGTATCTTAAATTTTCTGCGGATATAAGCAATATATACTATTATGACGTTTCTCTTTCATTTTGGCAATCCCGAGTTGACAGTATAGGTTCATAAAGTTAGCGTCAAATTCAGATAGTCTTAAGAACAAATCTGTACTCGATATATTGACTTGAAATTTAACATTGAGAAACCGTAATTGGTAAGCAGGCAACCCTTTGGTTTAGTTGATGTCTGAAAGGAATCAGATATAGAGGAACAATAATAGATATTTATGATACTGAATTTTTGGTGATAAGTGATAACAGAATATATTAAATTGTTATTTTCGAGCTAAAAAGTGAACACTGATTTATACAATTACTTAGTTATTTAGCTCATTTTGAAATATATATAAACTTCTCCGTAAATTGAATTAAATATTTTAGTAAATATTGGGCTTATATGTGGATTATTACATTTTTTTATTATTCTAATCTTTGAATACACTATTAGTAATAAATATATTATATTATATTATATATATATTATATTAATATATATAATATATATTAATATATTATAAGTATTATTAGTATTAGTATTATATATATAAGTATGATATAAGTATATATATATTATTTATGATATAAATATATATATATTATATATAGTATGATATATTATATATCATGTATATTACTAGTTAGGTATATATTATATTATATATTATATATATCATTATATATATATATATATATAAGTACTTATAGATAACTATATATATATACATGGATATATATATATAATATATATTATAAGTATATATTTATATTAATTGATATTTATATAGTATATATAAGATTGATTACCTATATATATATAGTATATTAGTTCTAGTACTATTATACATACAGTACATACAGGCTACATACAGTAGCATGACATACGAATATACAATACGATGACATAGCATACATAGCATCACAATACATACAGTTGATCATACAATTATCATACATTATCACTGACTACTTACATGAGCATGACATACATTACATTCATAAATGGAAATATATCATCATGATATACATCATTACATACATACATACATACATAACATATATATATATTTACTAATTAATATATATATAGTTATTATATATATGATATATATATATATATAATGATATATATAATATATTATAAATGTAATTGCTTGTATAATCAACTGTCAAGGAGCGCAGACTGTCGGAATACGTATCGTACCTTTTGAATATTAGACACGGAGTAAAACATTTTTGGAATATGAAAATTGACTTAAATACATATGATGTTAAGTTTGTAGGTTTGGATACTTCTGAATATTGCTATCTGTACAGCGAAAAAGAGGAGTAAATTGAGTGAACATGTGTGAAGAGAAAGGAGGTATGATGTGATGGGATCGGGCGGTAATGAGAATAAGAGGAAAGGTAGTGGAAGAGAGCTGTGTGGAGGATTTGTGCTGATTGGTATAGTAATTAGTGGAGGTGGGAGTGAGGTAAGCCTGGAAGTAGGAGTTAATATTGGGTACCTGCATACTGTATCACATGTTTGGAGGGATGAGAAAATGTTGAACAAAGAGAATCAAAGTACACGAAGATAGAATGGAAGGAGATATGCATGTTAATATCAGTGTATTATGCACCGAAACAGACCCAATCCAGAAGATAAGAAGAGTGATGTGCATGGATAACGCTGGAAATAAAGGGTAGACGGTGGGATAGAAGGATAGTTGTGGAGAAAGTACTCGAATGGGGTGATCGTCTAATGCATGAGTGGAATTAGGAGGCTAGAGATGAAGTGGAATGAAGAATGTTGTGGAAGCCCGTTGAGAAATAATTGAGAAACACCCGAAGGGTGAAAACGTGGTAGACTGAGTTTACATGAAGAGAAAATCTGATAGATAATGAACTGGTTGATAATTAGAAAAAAGAATTCACATTTAGATATAACAGATATAGTGTGGAATAATAGGTATAGGGAATGTTTGATCAAAGATCGATAATAAATTACTTTATAGTGTCGGATAGAAAAATAGTAGAAGATGTAAAAGTGATCCCAGGTGTGTCAATGGATTCAGATCACACGCTGTTATTGCAGCTGATGCTAAAGATACAAGCGGAAACAGTACAAGTAAAGGACAAGAATGAAGTACAAAAATAAAGTAGATCTCGCTGAATAGACCAAAATATAAGAGAATGAATTATGGCTGGTAAGTAACGAAAAATACTGGGATGGAACGGTGTTGAGACAGATCGGAGACACGATAGGAAGTGTTGAATGGAAGCGGCTGGGAAACCCTAGGTATTAAATGGATGGGAGGAGTGAAAAAGAAGCATACACCTTGTAAAAATGAACAGGGAAAGAATGGCTGGTGAGACAAAAGCATGGTAAGCTAATGAGAAGAATGGCCTTAAAAGACCAGAAGTGTACAATCATAGCCATGTACGTGAGGCAAGAAATGGAAGGCGGATGAGTGTGAAGAGAAGGGCAAAGGAGGAGTACCTGAGAAGCCTAGCAAAGGGAACTAATGGATGTATACTGAAGAGCAAGAGAAGATTTTTAGATTGCAAGAGGATGAGGAGGGCGATAGAGGAGAGTATGTAATTATCAAAGATAGAAATGAGAACATTGGTAACAGCCGGAGGAAAAAACAAAGACGTGGATAAGTAATTTTGATGAGTTGTTGAAGTGTGGAGGTGGGCGTCAGAAGAGGAAGAGGAGAGAGAGAGAAGAGAGAAAATCGTAGGAGGGAGAGAGGAGGAGGGAATAGCGGAGGAGGAATTTTATAAATGTAAGAATGAAGAGCGGAAAGAACTCTGGGTGAGCGCTTACATATGAGTTATGCTGAAGGAGGTGAGGGGAGGAGAGGTGAGGTCGAATAGCGTTTGATGCGTGTAGAATTTCTGAATGCAGGCGTGTTGGGGGGGGGGCGTGCAGAGTAGAGTGCGGAAATGGGTGGAGAAGGTCAATAATAGTTTCCCATTTATAGAAGGTTAAGGGGACGCACCAGAGGATTGTAAATTAGCAGCAGAATCTCACTAATAGGATCACATGGCGAGTTATATGAAAGAATATTAGAAAGAAAATTAAGATCAATAATAGAGAGCCTCGATTAGGTGAAGAGCAGTATGAGTATAGAGGTGGCAGAAGCACTACAGATTTTAATGTTTGCATTGAGAATGAGATAGCAGGAAAAAGCATGTGAATACAAATAAGCAAAGCATATATCGCCTTCATGATGACGCTTGAAAACATAGCATTTATCTGTACCCAGGGAGAAGCTGTGGAGAGTCTGGAGAGGGGTCTATGAAGTTGGAGATAACTGATAAAGGTAGTAAGATGTACATAACGTGAATAGCATAAAAAGGTAAGAACAGGATATAAAAAACGAGGAATGATTTGAGTAAAAACTGGAGTAAGGAGGAAAGTGTGTTGTCTGCCGATACTGTTTATAGGGCGTGATTTGACAGCAGTCATAAGTGGTGTATGAGGGAGAGAGTTTAGAGGAGATGACGGAGACATCATGGTATATCCAGATGATTTGGCGTGTTGGAGTGGAAAGATGGTGAGAGGTTGAGGTGCCAAATGGTGCTGTGTTTCGCATAACGCAGAAATATTGAGAGACAGCTGGATTAAATTATGAATGTCTAGAAAAGCAGACAATAATGTAATAATGAGGAGGAGGAGGAGGAGTTCATAGTGAGGTAAGAC
>JABUQX010074093.1:15000-17500 GCA_015478945.1 Trachelipus rathkii | reverse complement strand
TATTATATATAATAATATAAAAATATATTATAATATATATATATATATATATACTATATATATATATATATATAATAATATATATATATATATATATATATATATATATATATATATAAATATATACGTATATATATATATATATATATATATATATATATATATATATATATATAGTATATATATATATATATATATATATATATATATAATATATATATATAGTATATATATAATATATATATATATATAATATATATAGTATATATATATATATATATAATATATGAGTAGTTACACGGCCCATCTGAGTTCTCACCGATTTCTCGAAGACGGTTTGAGGTATCATTATGGACTATAATAATATCATTCATTGAGTGTTAAACTGTTTAACGCCGAGTTTTCAAGTCGAATAGTTAAGGGGGTACTGCCCCCGAGAGTGAGGTGAAATATGAAGGGTTAGTTCTTTTTTGACGCTTCTCAATTCCGAGCGTATTGAGATTGGACTACGACGCGAGAGCCGCCCAAATCGAACAGGGTAATTTGACTGATCGGTTGACTAACGTTGCTATTATTATTATTTTTATTATTATTATTATTTTTATTATTATAATTATTATTATTATTATTATTATTATTATTAATTATATTATTATTAATTATTATTATTATTATTATGTATATTATTATTATTATTATTATTATTATTATTATTAATTATTATTATTATTATTGATTATTGATTATAACGAAGAATCGATTCCTGAAGGGAATCGGCTTCTGAGTCGAAAACGATTCCTGTAAGGAATCGTTTTTTACGCACTCCAACTCCCACTCCGACTCCGGCTCTGACTCCCAATATATATATATATATATTATATGATATAATATATAATATATATATATATTATATATATATAATATATATATATATATATAATAATATATATATATCACTATATATTATATATAATATATATAAATATATTTATTCTAAGGGAATGATTATTAGGCTCCGGCTCAGGCTCAGCTCTGGTTCCGATATATATCTACATAAGGTTAGCAGTTATCATATGCGTGTTTAAAAATTTGGAGGGAGGTTAATGGTACGTAACCTCGTCGTGGAGAGGTTCACGTCCCCATCGGTCCACGCGCGAAGAGGGGTCTCACCACCCCTAAAATATCGACAGATTCCGGTAGAAGGCTGCAAATTTGGTGAGAAATTCAGAGTTGAATTTCTAGAAAGCAGTTAGTATCGGAATCGTCAGGAGTTGGTATCGGCAACCGGTGACCTGAGCCGATGCTTGCCGAGTTAATAAAGACATACGTAGTTAACAACAAATATTGGTGTCCTTATATATGTTATGCGGAACCCGTAGATCTCGAAATATGGTGGTTTATAAGTCCGTATTAGGATGCTAGGACCTCCCCACGGAGGTTCCCGACTGAAAAAAGCACCGAAGTGCAAAAAGAGCCAAGGAGGAAAAAGCAAGGATGAAGGATGATAAGGAAGGAAAGAGTGGAGAAGGGACTGACTCAAGTAGAGTAGGAGTTGACAGCGTGCACCGGTGCTTGCTCCTGTGCGTGCCGAGTTTTAATATTTGTGTAATGCGTACAATTTTGGTATCTTATATATTTTATTGAACTCCATAATTCCTGCCGATATGATGGTTTCAAGTCGTAAAGGTGGTTCGTGCGGACCACGCAGTGTGGGGAGGTACGGCCCACTTAGAAATGCAACAGGAATGCATAAAGGAGAAGTGGAGAAAGGATACGGATTCGTAGTCAGAGAAGAAAGAGTGGAGAAGGAGTCTGAGTAAGAAGAGCCGGAGTTGACAATCTGCACTGGTGTTGGCTCCGTGTTGGCACCAAAGGTGCAGTGCAGAGTAATAAATAGTCGTCTAGTCCGCATATTAGTATCAAAAATATATGTTTTATAAGGACGTAGAAACTCCCGAATATGAGGTATTGTAGAGTTCCATAAATAATAATACATACTTTAATATGGTAAATTTAACTATATAATAAATAATTAATAAAATAAATAACAAAAAAAGAAATAAAATAAAAAATAAATAATAATATAAAAATATGAAATAAGTAAATAAAATAAATAAATAAATAAATAAATAAATAAATAAATAAACAACAACAAAAAAAATAAAAAAAGTAAAAATAAATAAAAAAATAAAATAAAATAAATAAAAATAAAATTAAAAAATAAAAATTTATAATTTTTATTCTTTTTTATGTTTATATACTTAAAAAAAATTGAGTTTTTGAACCACACCCCAAAGCACGTAAACACAGTAGAGTCAATCCCACCCATCCACCTCACCAATGCCAAGACCCTTATCTTGTTGATTATTGATCTATTTGATCTATTGATCTAGTTGATTCAATCATATTTCGAGTGTCATTTTAGATAAGCATAACATAGAAGTAAGTACTTTTATACTGACCAACGAATATATGCTGATGCGACAAAGGTTTCACATCA
>JABUQX010074093.1:5000-7500 GCA_015478945.1 Trachelipus rathkii | reverse complement strand
ACTCCAAACTGTAAGGCTACTAAGATATCTGTTCTATTTATGTTCTTAACGTAAAAGGAGCTGTTACAAGAAACTTCAAAAGAACTTCAACCGAAACCCGTGTAGTGGAGGAACAAGAAGAAGTGGTAACTCCCAACACTCCTGCTACTATATATATATATATATATATATATATATACTATATATGAGTCACCCTGATATACTAAGCTATAGTCACTTTTAATATATTATATATATATATATATATATATATATATATATAATATATATATATATATATATAATATGGAAGCGAAAAATGGACACTAAATATTACTCAATTGGAATGTGATTTTAAATTAAGTATTTGGTAAATATAAATGTAAACAAGCTTTTCATACAAATAAAAAGGTACGTATTATAATTATTAAAATAGTTTCTCAACATTATCCTAGGCCTTTTATAATACTATATATATATATAATACTATAGTATATAATAATATATATATATATATATATATATATCCAACTATATATATATATAATATATTAATAAATATATATAATATATATATATATATATAATATATATATATAATATAGTGTAATTATATATATATATTATACAACTCTGCCTACCCAAGTTATTCTTCTCAGGTTATGCCACTGATATATATAAAATATATATATTATATATATATATATATATAAATAATAATTATATATATATATATATATATATATATAATAATAGTATATATATATATATTATTATAACATATTATAATTACTAATATTATTATTATTAGTATTATATTATATTATAATAATATATATATAACCTATTAATTGTAACATCAATTGTTATAATTGTTAAAACCGTAAACAAGGTTAAAGATTATTGCATTTCATTTCTATAATATACTATATTATACTATATAATATAATATAATATAATATATATACTATATAATATCTTAATAGTACTATATATATATATATAATAATATATTAATACCTATATATATATATATAATATTATTATATATATTCAATAATTTATGAGAAATTAAGAAATCAATAGCAAAATATAGAAACATAAAAAATTAAAGAAAACGAATACAACTGAACGAAAACTTAAAAAAAAAATGCAAAAATAAAATAAAATAAAAATTTAATACAACAAAAGAATGAATTTTAAAAATAAAAAAGTTGAAAAAACATTCATTCAAAAAAGATAGAAATAACGTTCATTCAAATTGTTGTTTTACCATTACTTACACCATCGATGATTTTAGCTCTATTTAACTTTAACATAATTATTGTTTTTCAAAAAATTCCAATTTACAAAATTTCTATCAATTACTCCAATTAAACACCGTAAATAAATATTACACGAATTAAAATGGGAGTTTTATGGCTTGGAGTTCAATAGTTCTGATCGTTATGGAACAAATATAAAAATAATTGGTCTATATTTATTTCTATTGAATGGCTGTTATTGACATTTTTTTAAATAACATTTTAGTTTTATATTTTAATTAGTAGCAATTTATTATGCACGAATAAATATATTTTTATTTGTTTATTTGAAAATGTGTAACAAACACGCAGAGAGATGCTCTTAAAAATGTTACACAATATATGTTTTATTATTAGTGTTCAAAATTTAACGAGCGAAAATTAAGAACAGAAAATGTGTCGGTGGCTTTAGGGAAAACATATAAGACAAGATATTCCTCCTTATAGTTCCATACAAAAGTAAGTATAACGTGTTTTAGCTTAGTGAAACGTCTAAAACATGAATTCTGGATTATGGATTTTATTATTATAGATTAAGGGGAACGTCCAATCAAAACAAAAAGTCCGATTCCTAAATATTTTTATTAGGAATGACAAAGAGTTCTGCCATTTTAAAAAAGCGTTGATGTGAAATTCTTGTAGTGGCTGTTAAAAAAAATTACCACAACACTTTCTGATATTATGAAAATATGCAACTCGTACGGCAATGACTGTATATAGAACAAGTTTCACACTGTAAACAATAGCTAAAAAATAACGTAATGTGATAGAATACTTTCAATTTGTTAATAATGATGTGATGTGAGATAATTTTCAGCCTGTAAGCAGTGATATGCTGTAAAACAGGTTTCAAACCCTCAACAATGACGTCAAGTGGGACAACTTTCAAACTGTCAATAAGTCCGGTAATGTGAGACGAGTTTCAAACTGTCAATAAAGATGGTATATGAGACGAGCTTCAGGTTGTTAGCAATGATGCGATATAAGATGTGTTTCAAACTGCCAATGACATAATGAAAGATAAGTTTCAAAATGTCAACAATGACGTGATTTAAGGCAAGTTTCAAACTGTCAAATGCGATGTGATATTAGACAATTTTAATTTGTCATCAATGATATTATGTGAGACAGGTTCCAACCTGTCATGAATGACTTGATGTGAGATAAGTTTAAAACTGTCAACAATAATGTGACGTAAGAAAAGATTGAAATTGCCA
>JABUQX010074092.1:15000-17500 GCA_015478945.1 Trachelipus rathkii | reverse complement strand
AGAGAGAGAGAGAGAGAGAGAGAGAGAGAGAGAGAGAGATTTTATATGCGTGCGAGTTGAATACATAAAAGTGAACCACACGCTTTTGCATTAGTATTTTTTAGTATTAGAGAGAGAGAGAGAGAGAGAGAGAGAGAGAGAGAGAGATTTATAATATGTTGCGAGTTGAATATATAAAAGTAAACACACACATATAAACTAGTAATAGCAATAGAGAGAGAGAGAGTAAATAGCTATATATAAATTTCTGTTTACTGGCGACATAGTTTTTGAGAAGCTATTTAAATAAATAAAAGTGAACGGTAATTAGTATTAGTATTCTTTAGTAATAGAGAGAGAGTATATATATATATATATATAGAGAGAGAGAGAGAAAGAGGAGAGAGAGAGAGAGAGAGAGAGAGGAGAGAGAGAGATTTATATAAAGGAGAGTTGAATGAGAAAAAGTTTTTTAAGAGTAAGTGAATGAATATGTTTTAGTATTAGAGAGAGAGAGAGAGAGAGAGAGAGAGAGAGAGAGAGAGAGAGATTTATAATATATTGCGAGTTGAATATATAAAAGTGAAACACACGCTTTTGCATTAGTATTTTTTAGTATTAGAGAGAGAGAGAGAGAGAGAGAGAGAGAGAGAGATAGTTATTTGTTGCGAGTTGAATATATAAAAGTGAACCACACGCTTTTAGTATTAGTATTCTTTTAGTATTAGAGAGAGAGAGAGAGAGAGAGAGAGAGAGAGAGAGAGAGAGAGAGAGAGAGAGAGAGAGAGAGAGAGAGAGATTTATATGCTGAGAGTTGAATATATAAAAGTGAACCACACGCTTTTGCATTAGTATTTTTTAGTATTAGAGAGAGAGTAGTATATATATATATATGTTATATATATATGCATATATATATATATATATATATATATATATATAAGAGAGATTTACATGAGAGCCGAATACATGTCCCGCGAACCAAGTCGAAGAAGAAAGGTTGTCAGGAGATATATATATAGAATAAGTATATATATATGGGCGCATATGTTAGAGAGAGAGAGAGAGAAAGACGTTCTTATTTGTTGCGAGTTGAATATATAAAAGTAACCACAGTTTTAGTATTAGTATTCTTTAGTATTAGAGAGAGAGAGAGAGAGAGAGAGAGAGAGAGAGAGAGAGGCTCTGCTGGCGATCTTCTTTTTCTTCTTTCTGATTCTTTGTACTCTTTTATTAGGCATTTCGGTGAATCTTCTTTTCTATGGCGTTGGGCATATCGTGATAAAGTCTATCACGAAAGCTCTGATTTCTAGACTTCCCTCTTAGGGTATCTATATCTATTATTCTCTCTGATTTCCTTTCCGGTCGTTCTATACCAATTGTTCATCCTTTAAGCTATTAATAGTGGTGTTCCTCAAGGTTCTGCCCAATCCCTGATTTTTTTTCTACTTTCAATTAATGACCTTCTCTTTATTACTTCGTCTCATATCCACTCCTATGCTGATTACTCCACTCATTCATTACTCCTTCCAATTTTTGAGTCGAGATCACCCCCCCACCCAACAGCAATTAACGTACGATGGATGGTGGCTATGGAGTAGCTGATTTCTGATCTTTTCCTTATCACAAATTAGGGGAAATTATCGATAAAATTAATTATTTCTAATGAGTTGGAACCGGTTGGGTGAACCGGCACTTATCTCTTTTCTTGTTCGTTTAACACGTTGGCTACCACGCGTACCACCGGTGGTACACCACTTGTCTCGTCACTGGTGCCAGGTGTACACCTGGTGGTCATTTTTGGTGTGACCTTGAAAGGTGAATATTTTTTCGGCACTTTGGAGATTATCTTTTATATTTGGCATGTCACCTTAGGAATGATTTTCCTTCATCCACGTAAAAGGATTTTTTGAAATTTTTTGAATTTGAAGAAATAAGAAAATGGCCTACAGGATTTATTGACAAACACAAGTAAATGAACATAAATGGATTATTTTCAAAGTTTATGCAACAAAATTAGTTTTCTCTGAAGCAAAACATTTATTTCAATAAATCTCTAAGGAAAATACCATCCAAATTTCAATCGAAGAAGAAAAAAAGGGTGTACCCCCCGCGTGGCATTTGGCACTGTGAAAAAACAAGATAACCTGTGTGCCGTTTGTCCAACAGTGGACATGGGCTAAATTATAAAAACAGTGGCAAAGTTTCGTCAAATATTGTAATAAACTATCATTATACAAGCTATAGACTTCATGGTTATGATTTGACCTGTTGGCACCGAGGGTAAAAAAAATTATTATATTGTTGCAGCCAATGAACATAATAATATCAAACAATAATAATAATATAATATCAAACAAAATCTAATAATAGTATCAAACAGGGATCCGAAAAGGTAGCTAAATCTTATGACAAAGCAGAGAAATGTATGTTAAAATTTTGGTATCTCACCCTTGAATATAGGACAATGTCAATTAAGTCATGCATGAATTTTGGCAATTGAAAAGAATTGAAAAGAATC
>JABUQX010074092.1:7500-12500 GCA_015478945.1 Trachelipus rathkii | reverse complement strand
AAGTTTTATTTTACATTTATTGTTTTATTTTTACTTAAAAACTTTTAATTTACAAAAATTGTATCTTCTTTTATTTCTTTGAATTTTTTTTTTTATGTTTCCTTTAATTTTTAACGTATATCTTCACTAAATATTATCATGGCATGGAAATTCATTGAAATTCGGCTTTTTTCCATTCGTGTAGGGATGAAGGAATAACTGTTAAATGTATTTCAGTATCGAGACATCAATATGTTTATAATGGTGTAATTTTTTTTAAAGATGAGCAATCGGAAAAATCGATTAACGTTTCGTTCAATAATATATCCAAAAAACCTATTATAGTTTACAACTCCCAAGCTATAATATATATATATATATATATATATATATATATATATATATATATATATATATATATATATATATATATATATATTATGTATATTAAGATATAAATATATATATATATATATATATATATATATATATAATATTAGAAATATATAACTATTATATAAAGATTATATAATATATCTATAACATATATATATATATATATATATATATATATATATATATATATATATATATACAGTGGCGGCTCGTCCATAGGCACTGCGGAACTGCAGCCCCCCCAAAAAATTTCAGAACTAAGTCACAACTACTAAACAGCATTTGTTATTTCCTTGTAACTCTCTCTCTCTCTCTCTCTCTCTCTCTCTCTCTCTCTCTCTCTCTCTCTCTCTCTCTCTCTCTCTCTCTCTCTCTTATATATATATATATATATATATATATATATATATATATATATATATATATATATAAGTATATATAATATTATATTATTAAAATATATTAGGTTATATGTATATGTATATATATGATATAAAAGAATGATTTCTTTCGAATTAGGCTAGCTTTAAGATGCCGTCATCAATTTTTACTCGATTCCTTTTTTAATAGTAGCGATCGGTGGGGAAATTGTTACTTCTCGAAGTCAAAAAAATAGTTCCTTATTCTCTGAGGCTAGGCAACTGTGGATGTGCCTGACGAGTCGTTAGCAGTCTTTTTTTTTTTTAAATAATCCCCGTTTAAATTGCATTAGCAAGATATAATAATAAAAGTATTATTAACATAATTTAATAATTAACTAATTAATAATTTTATGCTAACTTGATCATCTCTTATACCGAAATATTTAATTCGTAATTGCACTTAAAAATATTGACTCAAAATCAGTCTAAGAAACCGCGTTGAGTCAAGACTCTTCCTGGGCGAATTGTAGCTTGCCTCTGCCGACCAGCATTAGCTCCGTTTTCTATATTAATAATGTGAGTGATTTTGTGGGGAGTTTTACTTATTAATAATACGTTTTCATATTTATTGTATTTATTATTAATTTATTACTGGATTTGTGTGTTAATTTGTGTCCTGTAATAAAATTGAAGCTTGTTAGTTTTTATAAATTAACTGGGATATTGGAAATCGTATCGATTTAAGCTTCTTTAATGACTAAATTCTTTTTCGAGTTGTTATGAGGCCCATTGGAATTCAAATGTTAGAATATGTGGAAACCATTTCATTCTCTTACATTACATTGTCGCTAAATGTAAGTAATAATATTATAATATAATATATATATTTATATATATATATATATATATATATATTATATATATATATTATATATATATATATATATAAGTAATAATATATATATATATATATATATATATATATATATATTATATAATATAATATATATATATTATATATATATTATATATATTATAATTATATATATTATATATATATATATATATTGTTTTGCCTACTCAAGAATTTTGACCACGAGCCGCCACTGATTATATATATATATATATTATATATATATAAATATACTATATATATATAATATATTATATTTAATATATATATATAATAATTAATATATATATATATATATATATATATATATATATATATTATATAACATTTTTCGCGTTTCGAACAGTTTATTCATGAAATAATGGAAACTTCAAAAATCTTTTGTTCCGAAAATAGCTCTATACCGTATATTTTTACTTATGTAATCCGAGCGAGATGTGTCACCGTGATCGTAGCTTAATAAAGCTAAGTTGGAACAAAAAGTGAATTTGTTCCTGTCTGATATTTTTTTCTTTTTTGAACTTCACATTTATTCTCTTTAAGTTTCGATCATTTTTGCAATTTTAACTGATCGTTTTTCAAAACATTTCATTCCATTATATATATATATATATACTATATATATATATATATATATATATATATATATATATATATTATATATATATATAATATATATATATATATATATATATATATATATATATAAAGCAGCACCCCCTTGCACAAGAACCACGAGCCGCCACTGTTATTATTATATATATATATCTATAGTTTTATATATATATATGTGTTGATACATATATATGTATATATATATATATATATATATATATATATTTAAATATTATATATATATTATAATATAGTATATATATATATATATATTATATATATATATATATTATATTATATATATGGAAAATCATATTGAGATTTAAATTTAAATATGACTCGTAAGGCTAAATTCGATGATGGTGGCCCAAATTTTTAGGCTCTTCTCCTTTCGTCATTCAATTTTATATTATGTAAAAATTCAAAAATTTTCATTCCACTTCTTTTTTACGATATTATGAATATTCAGAAGGATATCTATATTTTATATATATGTATATATATATATATATATATATATATATTATATATATATATATATTATATATATATAATATATATATATAATATTATATATATATATATAATATATATATATATATTATAATATATATAATATATATATATATACTATTATAATATATATATATATATATATTATATATATATATATATATATATATATATATATATATTATATATATATATATATAGGCACTTATCCTTTAAAAGAAAGTTATATAAAAAGAAAAGATATCGAAAATCGCGGAACTCTGCTCATGCAGCCCAGCAGTGTCACGTGTTAGCTAAACTCCAATTAGAAAGATCCGCGAAAGTTTCCACAAGTTGCTTTTTTTATCATGTTAATTTTTATATGTTAATTTTTAAAAAAAATTTTTTTTTTATATATTTTTAAGGGGCGAGCCGACGGAGGACAGAGGGGGGGACGAAAGTTCCCCCTTTCGTCCCCGCTGAGCCGAGAGACCCTGACTCTGTCCCATCTTTGCATTTAATCTTGGGGTATTCCTTTAGTTAAAAAAAACAAACTGTTTATTGGCAAAACTCTGACGCTCTATTGCTTTGAAATAATCGAAAAAAAAAGTCGATTACATTGTTCGTTCGATATATATCGGTTAACTTCCTTTTAAAGGACAAGTTCCTAATCAAATAAATACTATATATATAAAGTATGATATATAGTATATTATATATATATGTATATATTATATATATTATATATATATACTATATTATAATATATATATAGATGTTGTTAGCTTGTTTAAACATATTAAAGACACTACATGAAAAGGAGCATGAGCACATTTTTACAAAGTTTGAAAGATATAATGTTTTTATTGTTCTTAAATTTAAGATATTTAGAGGTATACTTGTGAACTAATAGAGTACGTTTGTTTATATGCATTGATAGCGAAAAGGTATGTTATTATATAAACTTTTATCTGTAATTTGAAAGTTGTGATAATAAACAGGGTTGCTTGGCTAGCTGACTATTTGACCTCAATATATAATGAAATATATAAATAGTATATATGGATATATATTATATTATATATAAAATATATATTTTTATATATGGTAAAAGTTACTTAACGGCCACACGGTAATACTGTAAATTAGTAAATGTACTGTATATAAAACTAAAGTTTAATTAAAATTAAACATTTTTAGGGGCGAAATGAAAACTATTTAAAGCAAATAATTTTTTTTTGCTTGTTTTTGTCTCGTGTGCGCACATCCTTTAATTTAATAAATGTATTGGAAAGTTAAGGTGTTGAGCGGTCAACGTAAAGAAAATTATTTTTTAAGGGTAACTAAATCTCTTTATTTTTTATACGAAATGAAATTTTTTTTCCTAGGGTGACCTAACATAACTCTAACCTAACCTTAACCCATTCACCCCTAGAACATAGGAAAAAAAATTTATTTCGCCCCTAGAACATCTATTTATGTATCATAGAGGTTACCTGCGAAAAATTTTTTTTTATCCAACCTCCCGTTCCGTGTGGCCGTTAAGTAACTTTGTCATATATATATATATATATATATATATATATATATATATATATGATATATAATATATATATATGTATATATATATATAAATAAATATAGGGCTATAAATATATATATATTATAGGGACCTGTTATGTTTTACGAATCCGTAGTTTTGATATTTTTTTTTTTTTTTTAAATATATTCTAGTATATAATTCTAACAATCAATTTAAGTGGTGACGGACATGAATTCAAAAATATATATAGGACCTGTTAAGTTTTACGACTCCGTCAGTTTTATTTTTTTTTTTTTTTTAACTAAAGGAATACCCAGAGGGTAAACCGCAAAAATGACAGGAGTCTGGGTCTCTCGGCCTTCTGGGGGAACGACAGGGTAAGGACTATTTCCCCCCCTCCGGGGAGGGTCTCCGGAACCCCAGCTCTTTGGTATTTGGGTGTCGCGTGGGTTCCTCCAGCCCCTCCCCTACGGGTATGGAAAAAGTCCCCCCTCTGTCCCCTTCGGCTCGAGCCCCCTAATGTTTTTTTATTTTATTTTATTTTTATTTTATTTTTGTTATAAGCTTTATATGCTGATTACAAATATGTAATTTGGTTTTTCTGAAAGTGTCGTACTTTTTGAGATATTTCATTTTTTATTTTTTTTATATATATAAATGTGATTTTTAAAAAAAATATTTAAAATAATTTCGAACTTTT
>JABUQX010074091.1:0-5000 GCA_015478945.1 Trachelipus rathkii | reverse complement strand
AATTGTACGTATGGTGTGTGTAGGTTGGTCGTCAGTACATTATATCTTAGTTCAGGTTATGATAATGTAAGCTTTATTAATGTAAAAACGTTGTTTCGTTAGCATATATTCGATGGTTAGTATATTAAAAACTTATTTTTGTGTATGTTTTAGCCAGGAAATGAATACTCGAAATATGACATAAATCAATAGATCAATTAGATCAAAAGGTCATGGTGGAAGGGGTGGGGAGGGTTGATAGTTTGGAGGGCTTCTTGATTTACTGATTTACTGCTTTAAAATCATAAACTTTACAAATTACTATGATATTTTCTTACCTGTCCCTAATCTATGTTACGTGATGTGATAAATTTGTTATGTTAGCGTTTATTCGTTGGTCTGTATGCTAATTAGACAGGTTATGATAAATTTCTGTTAAAATATTACTGTGTCAATGTAAAATTAACGTTATTTATGTTAAGATATGCTTGAAAAAGTAGAAATATTGGTTACGTTTTGTATGCAATGCTAGTTACTTTTACTGTTGTTAAGTGTGGAACTTTGTTAATGTAACATTTATTAGTGCGTAAGTTGTTGTTGTAGTTGTCGTTGTAACATTATTTTCTTATTCACATGATGAATGTAGCTTTATTAATGTGAAAAACTTGTTATGTTAGCATATATTCGCTGGTTAGTATTAAAGAACTCATTTTTGTGCTAAGTTTATCATTATTATAATATTATTATTATTATTATTATTATTATTAATTATTATATTATTATTATTATTATGATTATAATTGATCATCTTTAACTTATTAGTATATTAGCAGGAAGTCTTAAATGAATACCTTTTTTGTTTTGTTTTTGCTTTAAAAATACAGTCTCATTTCAATGGTCAATTTGACTGTATAGATCTCCTTTGTATACACATATTACCATCGTAACCTGTTTAATTATGTTATTGTTTGTTGTTGTCTAATCGAGAATATATATCTTTTTGAACTGAATGGTTCGTATCGGCGTTGTATTCTTGTTTACTTTGTTCTGATTGGTTGAAAGAAAGAATCTCATTACCCTTAAGGGGTTTTTATACACGCTCTATTTCTTCAGTAGGATATTTTTCGCTGTGCTGGTACGATGAAATCTCCTCGCATCTCTACGCCTGTTGTTGATATCTTCAGGAGGAGTTTCGTTATTCCCAACGATGTGTCAATTCTATATTTAACTCGTGAAACCGGATGGCGGTCGCTATAATTGCCTGTATTCCTGCCCAGAGGGATCAAATAATAGACATTTATCGTTTATGCTGATGGAGTTCTCAAAGATTCTCGACATCGCAGCAGCATTGGTAGAGGATAAGTGTGTGTATCCGATGCGGATCGCCTCCGGATGAAATATCTATCAGAGGTGACAGTGCTGAGAGGTTATAATAGAATAGACGTTGGTGTTCTCTGTCGTGTGACGTATATTAAACCTTGATGTACGCAAAACTCACTGGAAACAGCCATCGATTTGGTGACCTTCATCGCGTAGCGTGTATATGTTCACAGTTCAAACATCTGGAAATATTACAGCCTTTGCTTTAACATAAAAAAAACGAATTAACAATCGATCTCTAAAGATGTTGACTACTTGGAGGACTTAAACAATATATGCACATGGTGTAATCTATGATATTTACACCGAAACATTTGGTTTCCCGTGTATAATGCAGTATACAGGAGTGCGTTAATAACTATCACCTTGGATGAGTTTACTTCTCTCCTGTATGAGAGAATGAGTGCTGCTGAATCGACATACGTGCCGAAAAATGGTTTAGTGCTTGCTGAAGGCAATTTATAACCTTAGCAGTTCTTCAAAGGGGTGTTGAATCTTTAAGAGATATATATGAAAACGTACTGCAAGTGTATGTTGAAGTCCTAATGTTCTCTGATCTAGATGAATTAAATATATTTAAAATAAACTTAGGTTTTTTTATGTATTTATATGTTTTTTTATGTATTTATAATAGCGCTCTTTTCAATGAAAATTAATATGTTATAAAAAAAATGAAAACTTGTTTTTTTAACTTCCCTCGTATGTTCGCTTTATTGACTAAGTTGTTAATGAAGCTGTTTTTCGTCTGGTTGTTTGTGTGGTAAGTATGCTTATGTTTCATAGTTTAGCTTTTAGCAGAGGGTAAAAACTTTACTTTGTTATTATCTTACCCGTTAGGTATGTATATGTTAGGTAAACGGTTTATGATCAATTTTTTTAAATATTACCTACTATGTTAATGTCAAATTAATATTGTTTATGTTGGTGGAATATGTTTGATAAAGTACGAATGGATTATGTTTTGTATGTCTTGTTAGTTACTTTTACTGGTTGATTAACTTGGGAACGCTTTCTTAATGTTAACAGTTTATTCTGCTTAAGATGTGTTAGGGTTGTCGTTGTATATATATTCTTAGTTCTGGTAATGTTATGTTGGCTTTATTAAGTGTGAAAACTTTGTTACTTTAGCATACTTTCGCTGCTCTGTATGATAATTACACACAGGTTATGGTAAATTTTTTGTTAAATATTACCCTGTTAGTTAATAGAAATTAACATTGTTATGTTAGAGAACATGCTTGAACAGTTGCGAATAGTTACGTCTTCGTATGCTTGTTAGTACTTTACTGTTGTAAGTATGGAACTTTGTTTAATGTTAACAGTTTATTCTTGTTTAAGGTGTGTCAGGTATGTCGTTGTGGTTTATATTCTTAGTTCAATGATGCTATGTTAGCTTTTTAATGTGGAAAACTTTGTTACGTCAACATATATTTGTTGGTCTTTGTATATAAGAACTTGATTTTATGTTTGTTTATCTATAGTGATACTCGAAATGTGACGTGAATCCAATATATCAATAGATCATTAGATCAAGTAGATTACTCTGATTTACTGATTTACCTGTTTTAGGTATGTAACGTTACCATTTTTTAGTAAAAAAATTGACTTGAATCAATAGATCAATCGATAGATCACGACTGGACAGGAGGGTGGTTGGATGGTGGTTTGATTTCACTGATTTTACTGCTTTAGGGTAATGTAAAAAATGACAATTTTAGTAAAAAATTTGACTTGAATCCATAAGATCAATAGATCAATAATCAATAGATCTAGATCAATAGATTCAATAGATCACGACTGGACAGGAGGTGGTTGGATGTGTTGATTTGCTGCATTTAAACTGCTTTTAGGGTAATGTAAAACATGAACAATTTTTAGTAAATAAATTTGCACTGAATCAACTAGATCATAGATCAAATAGATTCAATAGGATCACGACTGGACAGGAAGTGGTTGGCTGGTGGTTTGATTTACTGATTTACGTGTTTTAGGGTATGTAAAACATGACATTTAGTAAAAAATTTAACTTGAATCATAGATCAATAGATCAATAGATCATTAGATCACGACTGGACAGGAGGTTGCTTGGATGGTGGTGCTAGGGGCTGACTTTACTGATTTATTGCTTTAGGGTATGTAAAATGTAAATTTTAAGTTATAAACATAAAAGAAATAAAAATTTAAATATTTATTTATTTATTTTTTTTCTTGATGTTTCTGAAACCTATTTTCGACATCTACAGACCCAATAACATATACTAAAGACACCATTATTGTATCATTACACAAATATTTAATAACTCGGCATCGCACCGGAGCCCGCACCGGTGCAGCTGTCAACTCCTCCTCCTAATCGACTCCTTCTCCACTCTTTCCTTCTTTATTCATCTAAATCCTTCTTCCATTCCTCCTTCGACCTCTGTTTTGCACTCTGTGATTTTTTTTTCAGTTGGGGCCCTAACGAGGGGGCCTAGACACCTATACCGGTCTTATAACCATATTTTTCGAGCTACTATGGTCTCGAATACCTAGTATAAAGGACACCAACATTGTTGTTATACGAATGTTTATTAATTCAGCACCGCACCGGCTCAGCACCGGCGCCGATGCCAACTCTCCAATACGTTATGCAAACGAACCGGAACTGAGCGGAACCGGAGTAAGAACCGGAGTTGGACCCGGAGTCTGAACCGGAGTCGTAGGAACCGCAACAGCAAACGCTGAAGGTGGCTCAAAAATTGATTCCCTACGGGAATCAATTTTTTACGAAACTATCCATAATACGTTCGTAGCGTCGGCCAGTGTCACCACTGGCGCTAACGTCACTTTCTAAACCTAATCTTACGCTGCTCAGATCCCCGCAACAAGGCGTAAGCAACATTGTGAAGCTACCTCTCGGGGGGGAGCCACCCCTATAACATCCAGAGACTTGAAAATTTATCCTGTTTGAGCTTAACACATACATAGATTATATTCCAAGTTTCAGAACTATACCTCTATTCCTTCATATCGAAAAGGGTGGCATCGACCAGATGGCCCCATAACTACTACAATTCACTCTCCAAAGAGATCCAAGCTACCTGATAAATTTATGTTTGGAAACGCATAGTCATTCTCTTAAGGTATTCTTCATATTTGGAATGTTATTAATTAGTTACTGTTCTTTTTAATTTTATTTGTTTTATATGGCTACGTGAAAAATAATTGTCATTTATTATTAAGTGATTAACTATGTTTAAAATAGATCATTATTATTTCATTATTATTAATTATTATTGTATTATATTATTATTATGTATTATTATTATATTATTATTATTATTGATGTATATTATTAATTATTATTATTAATTATTAATTATTATTATTATTATTATTATTATTATTATTATTATTATTATTATTGATTATTAATTAATTATTAAATATTATTATTATTAATATTATTATCATATTATATTTACCTAACTCTGTTGGAACTTATTAGTTTTCCATATTTATTATTATTACCATTATCATTATTAATATTTAATAATATCTACTCTTAATACTTTCATGCCAAATAATTAATCAAATCATGTTGAAAGATGATCGCTAGCTAATGTTCAAGAGTGACGCACAGTTGAAGATAGTTTTCCTAA
>JABUQX010074090.1:0-18179 GCA_015478945.1 Trachelipus rathkii | reverse complement strand
TAATATATACTAATAATATAGTATATATATATAATTGCGTATTATATAATATATACTTATTATATATATATATACTATATATATACTTATAATAAGATATATAATATATTATAGTATAATCATATGTATAATATACTTTATAGATAATTATATATATAATATATTATATATAATATATATTATTATAATTAATATATATTATTATATCATATATTATATCATATATATGTATATATATAAAATAGCGTATATATGATAATCATATCATATATATATATCATAGTATATATATAATATATTATATATATAATATTATACTAATTATTTAATATATATATTATATGATAATTATATATAATATATATATATAAATAATTATATAGATTTATATATATATATAGTATAATATATATATATGCGAGTGGTATATTAAAATTGCGACTACCAGTGGTAATTAAGAGAGTACATCAAAAGGAAATGGCTTTAGGAAGGAATTCAACTATTTAAATTGCCAATTATACGTTATATATATTATATTATATAAGTTATGATATATATATATAGTATATATATAGTATATAATATAATATTAATATAATATATATAATATATATAGATATAATATATGTATATAAATATATACACATAATGTGTGGAGTAAGATAATATCTTATTTGATAAGAAATTTTTTCTTCTTATAAAACATCTTAATTGGAAAGTATAATCAGAGAGATAAATACCGGTGGCAAAAGAAACATTAAAAGCTAACAGACACTACCGTATATATCCATCGAAAAGACTTCTGAAGAAATTAGCAGAGAAATGGACGAAAATAGATAACGAAACACAAATATAAGGAAACTGAGTTGGGTAATACCTTACAACACATAAATTCTATACCGCATTGTCAAGTTATTCTATTTTCAGCTTCTAGTAGTTAGAATAAAAAGGAAGAAAATAGAAGAAAAAAAATAGTACTATATAAGTTTAATAAGAGAATCCCATTGTTTGCAAATAAGTTTTAAGTATTCTGTCAGACAATGGAATTTTTCCCTTGGAGCAAATGCCATCCAATTTCGAGACAAACCTTTTTTTTTTTTTTGTTACTGCTATTGCTTCTCTATTGATTTTCTCTACCGTGAAGATAAATTGACGGACTTCTGATGCATTAGAATCTCATTCAGATATCAGGGATGAAAAAGTTTCGTCTTTTTAAAGCCATTGTATGGTCCCCATTTACTTTGTAATAGATTTTCCTTTAAATTTCCGATTACGTTTGATACTTCGTACCTCTTATACCTGTATTATGATTATAATACTAATATATATTATATATAATATATATATATATATATATATATATATATCATATATAATATATATATATACTATAATATATAATATATAAATTATATATATTATATATATTAATATATTATATATTAAATATATATATATATATATATATATATATAATACTATAATATTATAACTATTATTATAATATATTATATTAATATATATATATTACAGTGTGTGTATATAATATACATATACCTATATATATACTATATATATAGTATATATACTATATATAATATATATATATATATATAATATATAAGTATATATATATACTTCAAACCTTCTTTACCTGCAAGATATAATGATGAACGAGATTTTATTTTAATTTACTAAATTGGAAAGTTATTTGCGTTACTTGCTTTATTTGTGTTACTTGCTTTACTATGGTTACTTGTATTGCTTGCGTTACTTCCTAACGTTACTCAGATCTTGTCAATTATGCGCGAATGAGTTTTATCCATTTCGATTGCATGGATCCGAACACATTTTTATTTCAAAAAAAAGTCAATATAAAACTTTATTGTAATAAAAGAGCTTCCCACGTTTAAAAATATTATAAAAAAAAGTTCTAATTATTTATATAAATCTATGTAACCTAGCGTAACTTAACCTAACTTAACTTAACCAAACTTATATTAGTCTATAATTTATTTCCCTTTCCATTGTTTCAATAAACAAATTCATAACTAAACATGCTGTAATAAACTTATATAAATGTAGAAAAAAATATTTCAAACTTTTTACGCTACGCGCGCTGTTGTACATTTTGTTCGATAACGTAAATTATGAAAAAAAAAATTACTTCGGCTACATTAGTCACAGAAAATTGACAAGCCCCCGCTACTCTAAGATTATCTTTTTTAAAAATGTAAACTATTGAAATTGGTTCGTTAAGGTTAGCAACACACGAACCACAGTTAGTAGGTTGACGGGCAATGAGACCCCGCCCACCCCCTGATAATCATGTGCATGAACAAAAAATATGGAATCTTTTAAGACCCGCCTTAATTTAACTACTTTTGTTGTACGAAAATTTATTCGGAGTTTCAGAAATAGCAATAGAATGAATTTTCATTTTATATATATATATATATATATATATATATATATATATATATATATGATATATATATATAATATATATATTATATATATATATATATATAATATATATACTAATAAATTATATATATACTATATATATCAAATATAATTATATATATATATATATAATATAATATACTATATATATATATAGGTAATATCTTATTAAACATTTTGTAGAAAAAAATATTTCAAACTTTTTACGCTACGCGCGCTCTTGTACATTTTGTTCGATAACGTAAATTATGAAAAAAAAAAATTAACTTCGGCTACATTAGTCACAGAAAATTGACAAGCCCCCGCTACTCTAAGATTATCTTTTTTAAAAATGTAAACTATTGAAATTGGTTCGTTAAGGTTAGCAACACACGAACCACAGTTAGTAGGTTGACGGGCAATGAGACCCCGCCCAACCCCTGATAATCAATGTGCATGGAACAAAAAATATGTGGATCTTTGAAACTTCCCTTATCGTTTACGTACTCTTTGTGTACGAAAAATTTTATCGGAGTTTCAGAAATACATAAGAAGATGAATTTTGCATATATATAAATAGTATATATATATATATAAATAATATAAAAATTATTATTTATATTAATTATATTTTAAAAATATATATATATATAATATATCTATATATAATATATATAAATATATATATCATATATATTAATATTATATAACTTTAAAATTATATAACTAATATACTAGAGTATATAATAATAAATATCTACAAATATCTAATTATATTTATATATTATATATATAATATATTATATAAAGAATTATTCATTAAATATTAAATATAATATATAAATACATATATATATATATCAATATACCTAACCTAAATACTTCAACGATCCCCTACAGAGCTATTTAATAATATCACACTTTCTTATATAGTTATATTTACATAAATTCTAATATTATGATAATATATATAATATATATATATATATGATATATATATAGATATATATACATATATATATATAAACTAATATAAAAATTAAATTTGAAATTAAAATTAAAATTTAAAAAAATAAACGATGCCGAAAAGTTTTGGTGTTTCTTAAATTTACAAACAAATTCCTTTTTGAAGTTTCTGAGAATCCTAAAAAAAATGGGCAGAATTTAATACAAAAAAAGTGTCACTGTTCTGTTTGTCTTAATTTGTAGTTCAAAACATTTTGGTTGCGTTCTTTTTTTAATTTTAATGTCAATTTATTTGGTCACTTGCCCAAATGGTCGACAGAGAAAATGGTCGACAGGTCAAATAGTCGACACGACATCAAAAACATTTCCCCACAGCTCGCCGCAGGCGTTAGGATAGGTTAGGTTACGTTACGCTACGCTACGTTACGTTATGCTAGGTTAGGTTAGGTTAGGTTAAGTTAGGTTAGGTTAAGTTTTGTTGGATTCGAGTAGAAAATAAAAATTGGACCCATTTATCTTGCGTCAAAGAAGTTTGAACAAGATGTAAGCTCATCTCTTATAAATTCGTATTCTGCGATTCGAAGAGGTCGACCTTCGCTTGCCTCCGAAGAACATTTATCTATCTTGTAGGATACTAATCATAATATATAACTTATGATTTAAAATTAGTAAATTATTTTAAAATTTAAATTGCGAGACTTTTCCTCTTCTCAGTTGTTTGAACTATACAAAGGTCTCATCCACCTTTATATGGAGTACTACTCTCCTATCACCAGGCTTTTGGAAATTGTCTAGTCAAAAGGACAAAATGCTTAGAAACTGTTCTGTGCTTTCCAATTCACTTAATTCACTTATATATACCAAATGGCAAGAGCTAGAGAGAACTGACCACTTGACCACCAATACCTTTATGACGCAGTCGTGGCACATGGGATGCAGTGTCTGCACACAATTTTTTTTAAAGCAACCCTAACCTTCTTCACTCTGGTGCTTCCTCCTTTCCAGCCACCTCAATACTTTGGAATTCTCTCATATCTTTTGTGTTTCATACTGAATTTAATCACCCTCACTTTAAGGGCTGCATCTGTACCCATCTACGAAATTTTCGCTAGATGGTTATACGTATAATGTGATTTACACCCCTCCTTAAATAGGAATCTAACGTGTGCAGATGGTGCATTATCATATATAATTACTATAATATATATATATATATATATATATATATATATTATATATATAATTATATATACTATATAATATATAATATATATATAGTATATATCATATCTATAATATAGAAACAAAGCGTGAATTGTGTAGTTTGAATGAATCGGTTAACGTCAAAGAATTATTATATTAAACATGCCAAAGAAGTTAAAAATAAGAGACTTCAAGGGTGGTCAAAATCCCTAACATCCCCATGCCTCTTCTTATTAGATTTATTAAAACAGAATTTAGCTTATATCGACTCAAGTCTGAATTCATTATAGTGCGAAAACAATGGCCAAAACGTGGAGGCGATCTAATAACTATATATTAATTACTTATCAAGATGTTACAAACAGTTTTATGGATAAGAACACATCTATGCATTAACTTGTTTATAAATACTCGCATATAATATATATATATATATTATATAAATATATAATATATATTATATTATTATTATATAGTATATATATACTAATAATATATATATATATATTATATAAATATATATAATATAGAAAAACTATATATATTATATATATATATATTATAGGTCAGTCTCCGAATAGGTGAACGACATTAGTTAAAAAAACTCGATAGTTACAAGAAAAAGGAAGACATTTTTGGAATCAGGAGCAAATAAATTTTAGTTACGAAAAGTCCCCCCCCCAAAAAAAAAAAAAAAAAAAAAAAAAATAAAATTACAGTTGATAATTTAACTCATTAGTTGTTCGAGTTGGATCTGCGTCTAGTAAACTCGATTATGAGAACGAAAGTCGCTGACTTCATTCTGTGAAATCTTGCCATTTCTACATATACTATATATAGTTATATAATATATATAATTATATATAGATATATTATATAATATATATAGTTATTAATATATATATATATGATTATATATATATAATATAATATATACTATAATATATATATAATAAATATATATAAAACATATTACTATAATATTAATTATATATATATATACTAATATACATATATATATATATGCATATATAATATTATATATAAATAATATATATATATATATATATATATATATATATATATCCAATATAGTATTATATATACTATATATAATATATATATATATATATATATAAGTATATATATACATAATATATATAATATATATAATATATAATATATATATATATTATATAATATATATACATATATATGTTTTAGTGTAGTGTAGGTTAGTAAAAAAAAAAAAAATGCTGTAAAAAAAAAAAAAGAACCTAACAACTCACTGTTCATCTGTTTAAGAATGCAAAAAATCTGTTCACACATTCATTTCTGATGTTTGTAAACTTGTAATATAATAAAACTTATCGTACATCCCTAAAAATTTGCTATTTATATTTTTTTATTTTATTTATGTTAATTTTAATTTATTTTGCACTTTCGTAACTAAAATTTGCTTGTCTGATTCCAAAATGTATTCCTTTTTAGTTATAGAGTATCAGCAGTTTTGTTTTTAGCTAATGTTCGTGCGCCTAATCTGAGGCCCTGACCGATAATATAATTATATATATATATATATATAATATATATATATATATATATAGTATAAATATATATAATAATATATATATATATATACTATATATATATACTATATAATATATATAATATATACTAATATCATATATATATAATATTAGTATATATATTTATAATAATATTATTAACTATACATATATATATATTTATACTATATTATTATTAAATTATATATATATATAGAGTTAATATATATATAGTATTATAAATTATATTATATATATAATATATTAATATATATATTATATATATATATATATATAATATATATAATATAGTATAATATCTCAAGTGTCACATGTTTCATGTACAGTGTTTAAAAAACTGTCTAAGTGAACGAACAGTGTTAAGAAATAGAAAGAAAGAGGGTGTTCCGAGACAATAAAACAGATATGTGAATGAGCATAGCGGTTAAGTCTAGGGTCTTGAGAATGGCTCAATGAAGGATGGAAACGAGTTGTAGACATAAACGTGCGAGCTCTCTTCAGGAGAAAGGCTTTGTCACTTGAAAAAGTTCAGCAAAGTGTGCAGCGACCTGTTGACTAACATATTATATGAAAGTGATGGGACAGTTCGATGATTCCAAAAATGGTTACAAATATATATATATTATATGTATTATACCATATATATATATTATATATAGTATAATAACTATTATATATATATTATACTATTATATATATATAATCTATATAATTATAGTATATATACATAGATAGGCTAATCCACACGTAACTGCCTGTGTGAGACGGAACAAATGAAAGTTAGGAATACTGCAGCTCCGCGTCCTTGGTACGAGACCCTAAGACCGCCTCCGGGGCGGACTGGCAGACTCATCCAACGTCCACCTTTCCTAACAAAAACAGACCAACAACCGTCAAAAACCACAACACAACCATCACGCATGCCATCCCCCGACCACCCCTTAGTACGGCAGCAACGCGGATCAAACCTCCCACACTCGAACACCCGTCACAACGCCCTCGACGGACACCATCAGCAACCACGTACCCACCCTGCATTCTAAACACACCCAAGAACGTCAGCAGTCGCCGGCACACATACCACCACGTAGATGAGCGAGGTCGACAGCGCGTACCCGAATTACTCGTCCTCGAACGGCTTCTCGAAGTTCTCTCAATATATAACGCAACATCACGATACACAAATGCTCCACACTATCCGTCAGTCATCCCTCACATCATGCATCCAACCAGCGGGTCGTCCGTACAACCAGACTCGACAACGACATGCTCTCCTTCACGAAACTCTATCCTGGATCCATGCTTTCCACCACTCCATGCCAGCACGCCACAAAGCCATACACCAGTACTCTAGCAGATTAAATTCATAACCCACAAAATTTAAAGAGAGCAGGCAAATCCATAATAAATAAATTCATTCAAAACACTACAACACCAGTCATGCTAGAAATGTTTCGCAGGAAAAACGCGAAAGAGCAGGGACACATTACTATCAATCACCCTCTCCAATCTTCACATTTACCAATAGTTGCAGGAATCAAGACCACACCGGTAAAGCCGCCACCCGACACGCACACAGCTAAACCCAAATGATTATATAATAATATATAGTAATATATTATAAACCATATATTATACTTTATATATATATAATATATATACTAATATATAATACTAATAAGTATATATTAATATATATGTATATATATGATATATATAATTATATAATATGAGTAATATTATAATATATAGTCTTATATATTATATTAATATGAATAATATATTCCAATTGGATAAGTATATGCAGCATTTCGCTACAACGGTAGAATGACTAGTAAGTCAAAAGGGCAGGATCAATCACCTCACCGGATTCCAGGTAGCAATTACCTAGGATGTAGTTCCCCTCCTAGAATAGGGCAAAGCCCGTGAGATGCCAACTTTTATTAAAGGAAAAGGAAAGGTTTATAGCTTACATATCAGAATCTTGCTGCCTCAACTTCTTTAAGTTTTTTTTTGTTTCGTTTTGTTTTAGAGATCGGACCTCACCGAACGAAGAGTATATGCCATCCCTCCAGGCAGACAAAATACTGCCCTTCAGGATATCACGAGCTCAAAGCAAGTGAACCACCTGTGAGGAAAGCCCGTGATACTCTCCCACTTCTTTAAGTGATTGAGTGTCTGAGCTAATTTCAGTTAAATTTTCGTAATCCACCAACAAAAACAATCCTGTTGGATTATCTTTAACCTTTAATAAATTATGATCCCAATAATTTTCTTGTTCTTTCAGTTAAGAAAAATACTCAAAGACTCTGATAAACAGAGATGGTTTTAAATAAAATTGAGAATTTCAACCTCCAAATTCTCTTCAGATCTTGAAGAGTGTCACAAAGAATTAGACTTTGTCGAAAATATTTTGTTGCACACCTGAGATCATTCAGTATTGGAATATACATGATAAATATGTCATTTCAGTATTGGAATATACATGATGAAGATATTATTTCATTATTGGAATATACATGATAAAGATGTCATTTCATTATTGGAATATATGTGATAAAGATGTCATTTCAGTATTGGAATATACGTGCTGAAGATGTCATTTCAATATTGGAATATACATGCTGAAGATGTCATTTCAATATTGGAATATACATGGTTATAAGATGTAATTTCAGTATTGGAATATGCATGATAAAGATGTCATTTCAGTATTGGAATATACATGATAAAGATGTCATTTCAGTATTGGAATATATATGATAAAGATGTCATTTCAGTATTGGAATATACATGATAAAGATGTTATTCAGCATTGGAATATACATGATAAAGATGTCATTTCAGTATTGGAATATACATGATAAAGATGTAATTCAGTATTGGAATATACATGATAAAGATGTCATTTTATGTTCAACTTTCAAAATTTACACCTTTCCCTTTGCACAAGCAAACATTACTATTTCAATTTTAATAAGTAAGATTAAAACTAAAAGTTGTCTTCTTGCTTTAGTGCTCGTGATGTACCATCTGCTGGCGAGTGTACTAACGTCGTATACCAATTCCATTTAAGATGTAGTTCAGTATTGGAATATACATGAAAAAGATATCATTTCAGTATTGGAATATACATGATAAAGATGTCATTTCAGTATTGTAATATATACATGATAGATATAATTCAATATTGGAATATACATGATAAAGATGTCATTTCAGTATTGGAATATACATGATAAAGATGTCATTTCAGTATTGGAATATACATGATAAAGATGTCATTTCAGTATTGGAATATACATGATAAAGATGTCATTTCAGTATTGGAATATACATGATAAAGATGTAATTCATTATTGGAATATACATGATAAAGATGTCATTTCAGTATTGGAATATACATGATAAAGATGTAATTCAGTATTGGAATATACATGATAAAGATGTCATTTCAGTATTGGAATATACATGATTAGGATGTCATTTCTGTATTGAATATACATGATAAAGATGTAATTCAATATTGGAATATACATGATAAAGATGTCATTTCAGTATTGGAATATACATGATAAAGATGTCATTTCAGTTTTGGAATATACATGATAAAGATGTCATTTCAGTATTGGAATATACATGAGAAAGATGAAATTCAGTATTGGAATATACATGATGAAGATGTCATTTTATGTTCAACTTTCAAAATTTACACCTTTCCCTTTGCACAAGCAAACATTACTATTTCAATTTTAATAAGTAAGATTAAAACTAAATAAGTTGTCTCTTGCTTTAGTGCTCGTGATGTACCATCTGCTGGCGAGTGTACTAACGTCGTATACCAATTCCATTGCAATGAGAGTGGATGTAACGCCACTTACATTGGTTATACGACGAAATACCTCTTCGGCAGGCGTATGTTGCCACGCACAGGTACAAACCAAGGTTAAAGATACACCATCAATATCGCAGGCAAGAACATAAAAAATTACGACAATAATGAATAGTAAATTATTCAAAATTTTGATTAAAAAGAGGGAATTTTCGGGATCTTAGGCTGGCGGGAGTCCCTTCTTATAAGAAAGCATAGACCGGACATCAATATAAAATATAACGAAATGTCCGATTACCTAAATATTTCAATTTTGTAAAATAATCTGCGAAATCTGCAGTTATTGATAACCTTGATGTATTTTTTAATCTGTGATATAATTGAATTTTATTTCCATTAAATAAGAAAGAAAATAATATCAATTTTCAAATATTCCATCAGGAATATAGCCATCGAACTTCTTCAACTTCATCTGAATTCATACCGATCAAAAAACAAGTAAAATTTCTAGTTCAATATATATATATAAATATATATATATAATATAATATATATATATATATATATATATTCATGAATATATATATACGTATATATTTATATATATATTTATATATATATATATATATATAATATATAATATTATAATATATTATATATATATATATATAATATATATATTATATATATATTATATATTATATATATATATATATAATATATTATATGAGTAGTAATGCGTAAGGGTCCCAAATATTCAGTCGTGAAGTACTCTAAGTCCAGCTTTAATGTCATTGACAATATTGTTAATAATTTTTGGTACAGCAATGTTTGATGCAGATACAGTTCAACATTCTTATCGGAATCTGTATTCTCTACCAAACTTGCACGATGTGATATCGTTCATGCAATAACATGTGCCTCACTGTAGCAATGGCAATGCCGTTATATGCTTTCTCTTGTATTTTAATTGTTTAAAAAAATTTTAATATTGGAATTTTAAGCTTAACTTGACGCTCAAATTTTCATTAAAAAAAAAGAGAGTGAGAGGTCTTTATTTTTATTTATTTGAAAGTTATGTTTTAAATTATTTTTATATCAGAATTATAGGCTTAACTTTATGCTCAAATTTTCATTAAAAAAAAAAAAGAGCTATCTTTATTTTTATTTATTTAAAGGTTTGTTTCTATATGTATACAACTTTGCTTGTGCTAAAAAACTGTTTGCCAATGAGCAAAAAGCGTATGAAGTTTTTTCGTCACCAATTCTAGAAAAGTCATACGACAAATAACTAGGATTATAATTAAACTGTAGTTTCATTCAGTTTCTTTAAAAGCCATTTTTTAAGTTTTACCCATCGGTTCAATGTTGGGTTAAATTTCCAAACATTTAAATTTACTGATTAATAAAAATGTATTTAAAATAGTTTTACTAAAAGCAATATCATACCAATAAATATAATTAATTTTACTTAAAACATTACTTTACAAAGAATTGTTATAATTGACACTTTACCTCGAAGAACTATGGAACTCCACACACTCTATTTATAGGGAACAATTGATTTAGAGAAGCACTTTCTAAATAAATATCAAAATTCTTATTTTCAATGACATTCGGAATAATAATGGCTTCATAAACGAGTGTCACAAATGCTGAAATATTTGTGAGAAAAAAAAAAAAAGGTCATTGAAATGAAAATAAATAACTCAAAAATAATAAAATATGTAAAAATATAATAAAATATAATAGTAATATAATATATATTCTGTAATAGAATATAATATAATTTGAAGAGAGCAAATTAAAGTTAGGTAAAAGTTAAGTTACTTTAATTTTAATCTGACGTTTAGATTTTAATCTGTCCATAACCGATGAAGATGTTACAGTAAAATATATATACTATTATATATATATATAATATATATATATATATATATAATATATATACTATATATATATATAACTTATATACGTATATAATATATATTACGTGCAGAAGCGGCGGAAGCACCTCGCGCGCCGCGCGGGTGGGTAGCGTGGGGTCAGGGGTGGGCTGGTCGTGGCAGACGCCGACGGTTGGTGCTGCGTGTGGGCGTGGGTGCACGCTGACTTCGCTGGTCAAGTGCGACTGGAGGGGGTGTCAAGTGTGCGGGTAGGGGGGATGGATCCGGTGGTATGAAGGGGCGCTGAGAGGGAAGACGAGTGCGAGTATGGGATGCGGGGCCGGGGACGGGACAGATGGGTCTGTAGTGGCAGTGTGTGGTCTGAGATCGATGTAGTGGGGTGGTGTGCATTAGGTGGAGGAGGCGGAGGTGTATGAGTGATTTGGTAGTGTATGGTATCGTGAGCGCACGGTAATGGGGAGTAGCGCCGTGCTGCGCGCCGCTCTCTGGTCTGTCGTCGGTCTTTCGACAACGTCGTCGTTCTCGCTTCGTCTCTCTGCTCGTCTCTGCTCTCAATCTCTCATCTGCTGCGGTCGGGGTCCGCGCTCTCTGTCTCTGAAGTCGTCTGCGCGCGCGGTCGGGTGCGGTCTAGCATAAATGTAGTCAGAGTCTGATAGTGATAAAGGTCGGTTAGTCGGTCGTGGTAATGCTGTGAAGTAGTAGTATTACTAGCTATTAGTAGACATATCGTAGGTGATTAGTAATTATATATATGAGCTGAGTAGCGGCTGAGTAGGGTGACGGTGGACGTATAGGAGCTATAGTAGTAGTTAGTAGGCGAGTAACTGTGATGTAGTATATATATAGTATAATAGGGTTATCAGGAGTGAGTATATATATAGGGATGAGTCTAACGTATAGTAGGGTGGAGGTAGTGTAAGATTAGATGGCGGCGACGGCGTTATGAAGAGTTAGGCGTAAGGGGTGGGAGTAATGTATAGTGTAGGCGGTATAAGAGCTAGGTATATATATATAATATAGTAGTATATTATAATATATATAAGAGTATATTAGTAGTATATTGATATAGTTACGTATATAATGAGGTAGTAGTGTGAGGCTGTAGGAGCGGTGCAGAGGGGTTCAGGTAGGGGTTAAGGTATTTAGGGGGTTGTTTAGCGTGAGTCATGTGAGACGTATGTTAATCCGTGTGGCGTATATATAGGGAGGGATAGTAGTGGACGCTAGTATCTAGTGATGTAATATTGGGTAGTGATGGCTGAGGTGTAAGAGTATTAGTAGTTAAAGAGTGGGGCGGTGGAGCTGGAGGGTGGGTGTGGGATGGTGATCGTGAAGGTGGGTGGAGGGGGTGACTGCGGGGTGCGGGATATGTGAGGAGGTGTTATTGATAATATTGGTAGGATTATGTGAGGGAGTTGGGGGTGGAGTATGGGGAGTGATTTGGTCGCTATGGGATGAGGGAGAGGGCTGCTGGAGGAGGTGCGGGGAGCGGCGGTCATGCTCGTCTGCGTGTCGATCTATTTATATAGTAGAGTATATAGGGGGGATGGAGTAGGGGGTGGGGTGGGTGTGCGAGTGGGGGGAGGGTGATGTATGATGATAGGAGTAAGTAGGGGTGGTATAGTATATAGTAGTAGGTGTGATGAGGTAGGGTAGTATAGTAGATGAGGTATAGTAGTAGTACCTGGGTAGTAGTAATAGAATATGATATAGTGATAGGTGAGTATGAATATATAATAGGGTAATATGTGAGTATACTATAGTAGGGTAATATTAGTAAGTATATACTGGTATGATGATAGGTAAGGGTAGTAGGGCTTAGGGTGGTGATGAGTATATATAGGGCTATATATATATACGTACTATAGGTAGTAGGTATATACCAGGGGCAGAAGTATAGTATAGGTATAGTATATATATATAGTAGCTACTACGTATATATATATATGAGTATAGGGTATATGATATTGATATGTAGTTACTATAGGAATATCATATAGTATATAGGTATATATGTAGCTGAAGGTAGTATATAGGTAAGTATATAGTATAATATAATATATATAATAGGTATATATATATATATATATATATATTAATATGGGTATATGAATATATATAGGATATAGTATAATAGTACTATTATATATATTAATATATATATATAATATATATATATATATATATATATATATAATTATACTATTATAACTACATCTAATAATAATATGAAGTAGTACTCTATATACTATACATATATAATATATATATATATAAATAGGTATTATACCTGCCGCCTCTTCTCTCTCTCCCTTTCTCTCTCTCCTCCTGTCTCTATACCTCAATCTCTCTCGTCATATAAATATGTATATAATATTATATATACTAATAGTTATTCAAAAGACTATAATAATATAATATATACATATGATATATATATATTATATATATATTATAACTAGTTCAGTAGTTCTATAGTTAAATATACATTTATAGTATATATAGTATATATATATATATATAGTATAGTATAAGTATATGTATTATATATATATTATATATATAATTATATATATGTAGTGATATATAATAAATAAATAATAGTAGTAGTATAGTATATAGTATATAGTATATATTATATTATATATATATTATATATATATTAGTATATGGTAATAGTTATGATAGTATATAGTAATAGTATACATAGCTATAGTGTTACTATATAATAGTTATATATATATATATATAATAAATTAAATTATATATATATATATATAATATATATATATATAGCTATATTATATATTATATACTATATACTATATATATATTATATAGGTATATATATATATATATTATATATGTATATATTATATATAGTATATCTATATAGTATATATATATATATAAATATATATATATATTATATATGTATATATAGTATGTATATAATATATATATATAGATAACTATATATATATGATAATGATATATATATAATATATTATATATATAATATGATATATATGATATATTATATATATATATATAGTAATACTCGCTCTCCGGTCTTTCTTTCTCTCTCATCTCTATATATTATATATATATATATATATAATATATATATAGATTATTTTATATATAGATCTGTATATATATATATAAGTATATATAGTATTAGGCCTATAATATATTATATATATATATTAGTATATATATAGTATATAGCTATATATAGTATATAGTATATACATATCTATAAAACACGAAATACATTGAAGTATTTTTAAAGAAGATAGACATTCCTTACCTTGAGAGAGAACTGATGTTACAGTTATAAATAAAACAAAAGTAAAGATCAAAGCGAAAGAGTAAGAATGTGTTGATCTTTAAAGCAGTTAAAGGGATACGATGGCGGCTGTCACATGCACATATCATGTAACATTCAAGGAAATCAGCACTTTTTAGATTGTCGAAAACACGTGCGTATCTTAACTAAAGACTTTAAGATAATTAGGCTGAGGCACAAATTTCGAAGGCAAGTCTCCTGTCTGGTGAACCATATGCACATAGGATTTGCGCTTTGTCGGGGCTCGTCAGATTGTCTTGTCTTAACGTTTGTGAATATCTAAGATGAAACTTCTTATTTCTTCTTCTTTCGTTATTCTTGGCGATTCTTCCTTCTCATTTATCTTTGATTTCTTCTTCTTGCTTCTTCTTCTTCCTTGGTTTCTTTCTGTCTTTCTTCTGTCTTCTTTGCTTGTCTTCTTCATTTCTTCTTTTGTGGTTCCTCTATGTTCTACTGTTTCTTTTATTTTCTTTTGATTCTCCGGTTTAAATTTATTAACATATTTTCTTCTTCTTTTCTTCCTCTCCGTCTTCCTATAGTTATTGTCGTTGTGCTAGTTATTTACTGTGTTATTGGACCACCCTCTTCTTCTTCTTCTTCCTTCTTCTTCTTTGTTGTTTGTTTCTTCTCTCTCTCTTCTTTTTTCTTCTTTCCTTCTTCTTCTATTCCTTTTCTCGACACCCTAGTTTCTTGTAAAAATTATGGAGACGAACTAAAAGAGACTCAAAGAATTTCTATCTTCTTCCTTCTTCTGAACTGGGTTAGTTGCTTTTCTTTGCTTTCTTTTTCTTTTTCTTTTTCCTTTCTTTTCTTTTTTTACATTTCGTTTTTCTTTTTTCTTTCTTATGTTTCTATGGTACTATATTTGAGTATTTCCTTTTTCTTCTTCTGTTTCTTCTTAGTGATGTGCTTCTTCTTTCTTCTTCTTCTGACTTGCTGTCTTCGTGCTTCTGTTCTTCTTCGTTCTTCGTTCTTGTTCTTCGTTCTATCGTCTTGGTTTTGCTTTTTCCTCCTTAAAGGTCAACTGTCTAAAACCATTTTTTCTTTGGTGACTTTTCCGTTTTTGTTTCTTTTTTCTTTTGCGTTATCCTTGTCTTTGCTCCTTGTGTTTGCGCTGCCGTTCCCCTTTTTTCTCGTTTTTTGTTTGTTTTTTGTTCTGTTTTTTGTTCTTCCTTGCTAAATCCGTCCTTTTCTATATGTCTCTTTGATTTCTCCAAAATCCAGAGGAGCGTTCCCCGACTTGAACCGTGCCTTGTCTATTCTTTTTTTTTCTTCTCACACTTTTTTGCTGTTGTGAACTCCTTGTTTTGTCTTTAGCTTCTCTTATCGAAGTATAGCTTTAGTAAGGAACGTTCTTCTGGTCTTCTTCTCTTCTTTCTTTTCTTATACTGTCTTCTTCTTCTTTCTTCTTGCTTCTTCTTATGCATTCCTCTTCTTGCTATGATGGTGCTTGGCTTTGTGGTTGGCCTTTTTGCTGGTGTTTAATACGGTGTTGTGGTTCTTGCGTGGTGTGTTTGCGTCGGTCTCGAGGTTGATTGTCTTGTGCAGGCGTAAGCCTAGGCGCGGATACCTTCCTGGTCGGACTATTTCGATGCGACGTCTGGCGGTATGCAGCTTGTGTGCCTTGTGCATCTTCTTGTGCTGGTCTTCTTCCATTCTTTGCTTCTTCTTGGCTTCGCTATACTTTCTTATCTTGCTATCTTCTTACTGCTTCTTCTTTGCTTGTTCTTCTTCTATCGTTGGCGGATGCTCTGCTCTTGTCGTGGCGGTGTGGTTGTGGATCGGATGACAGCTCGCCACTAGTTCCGATGCGACTGTCGTCTTCCTTCTTTCTTTTTCTTCTGTTCCTCTTACTTCTTTCGTTTCTGCTTCTCTTCTTGTCTTCGTGTCTTTCTCTCTTCGGTTCCGTGGGTGTTCTCTGCTTCGTTTCCTTTCACTTTTCCTTCTTGTCTTCCATTCCTGTTACTTCTTTCTTCTATCTTCTCCTTTCCTTGTCATTCTTCTTCTGTTTTCTACTGTTTCCTCCTCTGGCTTTTTTCGCTTGCTTTTTTTCTCTTCTTCTTCAGCTTTGTTCTTTCTTCTTCATGTTCTCCGCTTGCTTTTCTTCTCTTTTCCTCTGACTTCGCGTTGCCTTCTTAGTCCTCTTACTTTCCGTTCTCTGCTTCACCTGCGCTCTTCGTTCCTTCTCTGGCTCTGCTTTCCTTCTCTGCCTGCTTCTCTTGCTTGTCTATCTATCTCTCTCTTCTTTCGTCTTCTTCTCTTTCTCCTTCCTCGCTCCTTCTGCTTCTTTCTTCGTCGTTCTTGCTCTGTTCTTCTTCTCTGTTTTTCTACTTTTCTTCTTCTCGTATCTTCTTGTCTTGCCTGTCTGTCTTTCTCACCATCTACCTCTTCTCTCTCTCTTCTTCCTTTCTCTTCTTCTTCTTCTTTTTCCTCTTTCCCTTCTCTTTTTTCTTGATTCTCTGTTCCTCTTCTCTTCTTGCTTTTTCCTCTTCTTCCTTCTCCTCCTTTCCTTTCTTCTTTCTTCTTCTATCTTCTTCTTCCTTCCTTCCTTCTTCTTTCTTCTTTTTCTTCTGCTTTCATTCCTTCTTCTTTTTTGCCTCTTCTACTTCTGATCTCTTCTTCCTTTTTGCTCTCCTGTGTGTTCTTCTTGACTGACCGCGATTGTCTTCAGTACTTTTTCTCTTCTTCTCTTGATTTTCTTCTCGCTTCTAGCTTCCTTGTTCCTTCTTCCTTTTTTTCTAAGCTCTTCTTCCTCTTCATTCTCTGCTCTCTTTTTTTTTTCTTTTTCTCTTTCTTTCTTCTTTTGCTTCTTCTTCCTCTACATCTTCGTCTTTCTCTTCTCTCTTCCTTGCTATCTCTTCTTCCGTTCTCTCTTCTCTTCTCCT